>JACJUM010003317.1:8263505-8350635 GCA_020976665.1 Heortia vitessoides | reverse complement strand
TCAATGGCTCTTTACAATCACAATAACTAAACATTCACCCTAGACTGGTCGCATAAGTTTGCAGGAGAATTTCATGGAAAGTTTTCACTAAGTGAGATAGTGTGCTAATGCCATAATGAACATAATTGAAGGAACAGACGAATAGATGGACTCATCACTTGTAGTCTTGTATTCTAATAATACCCAACATTCAAAGGTTTCGTCACGTCCGATATCGTATACCGCGTCACGTCCTAGACGACCCGCCCGACCATATTATCGTGAAATACGCAGCCCTTCCCGTCCTAGCACTGGCACAACACGATCACTAACCCTGCACATGCATTCTTATAATAGAGCAGTATACCGAGATAGCCGGCGAACGCGCGCAGTCCCTGCCCAAACGAGCGTCCGTCTTCTTTTGCTGAATTTCAAAATTAAATTTACCCCCAACGATAGCCGCCCGAGCCTAGATCGAGCTTTTAGAGGCGCTCTCGTGTGATCATCGTCAATCCCGATCATATCCCGCGAGCCTTGCGGGCGCGATGTTATGTCACATTACCTAGTAAATTTATATCCTCGTCTCAAAATTACGCTCAGGGGTTACCACCACAATTATGGGCAAGCGCGGCAATTATAGGCAAAAAACCCTAAATCTTGAACAGGGCTATGGGCTTTCTCCTGAACTTTTTGATTTGAACTTCCTGCGTCCGACGTTGTGAAAGTATTTTATACTGTTTGTTAGTGGACAATAACAAATATTGCGCTTAAAAAATAGAGGTACACTATTTAAATGACGCATTGCAATGCTCAGGTCGCGTCGGGTCAAGACAAAGTTACGATCCCTTACCCTTGAATTTGTGACACAAATAAGTAGGGGCTGGAGTCAGGTACAAATTCGAGCAGTTTCTATGCTATACAAGATACGTTTAACATTTATTAACTTGTACAATATCTAAGAGAGTCGCCAGGAAAGCGTTTTAAAATATAAAAATCAATTGGATTGAAAATTTAGGTTGCTTTAAAGAAAACAATGCCCCCCATTCGTTCTTTTCTCCTAAATACATCCCTGAGGAAAACTTTAGATGAAAAATCAGCAATTCAAAATCCTAGCAGACCGTTGAATTGTAGAATCAGGTTCAATAAACGGACATAATGGATTTTGTAGAAGGATATGGTAATATGTGGAATAATAAATGACATTGCATCACGGAATGTAGATGTATTGCGTAGATGGTAATACAGAATTACATTGACGATGTGGTCCCCTAGTCGGATATATAATTTGAGGATATTTTATTTGTGTAAATCCTGTTTGTTTGGGAAGTTTCATGTAAAAATTTGAATCTACGGGACTTGTAGTGTATTGTGAAGGTCTGACTAATTTTATCGTAGGATACGATGTTGATTCGATTCTATGTTTAGTTTTACACGATACGATAGTTTCTGCTAGGATTTTATCAAAACATCTAAACGTATTAATGTTTTCTTGTTCATTTATTGAACATGGAAATAATAAATATTAACAAGAACAATATTGTTACAGGCAACTTTTGTGTATTTTCATCTTCTTACAATATAAGTTATAACACAATAAAAATGTAGAATAGAGTTAGTACTAGAGGTAGACTCTCATAGATAAGAGATCCGTTGCTCGTACTCATCCTGCGTACCCCGCGGCCGCGACCGCGCGTTTAGCTGCGGTCGCACCCGTCCGAGACGTCAATCGCCCGAAGGCACCTCTTAAGGCTCAACCTAGGCTCGGGCGGTCATCGTTGGGGGCGAATTTAATTCGATTTTTTTTTTAATTCAGCAAAAGAGGACGGACGGAGTGAGCCCGGCAGCTCTAGGACTGACGGTTATTATCGCTCGGCGAACGCAGTGTACTGCTTTATTATACGAATGCATGGACAGTGATTATGATCGTGTTGTGTTAATTAGAGGACGGGGAAGTGCTGCGATTTTCGCGGCAATCTTGTCGAGCGGGTCGTCTTCTGTCATAGACGACGCGGTCTATGAAGTCGGACGTGTAGACAGGGAATTAAGAGTAAAAAAATAAATAATAATAATAAATAAATAATTGCTGATGCGAGATCTACACTCTTGAACCTTACTGCTTTATTGACCGTCGGCTTCGTGATTTATGATCTGCCCGTTGCCACCGCAACTTGCTAATTTGCTGGGCGAACGTATATATGTTACAGTCAAAACGCATTCATCATTAGAACTCGTTTTCCCTAGTTAAAATGCCTTTTTTTATTCAATGCCTTTGTTCAAGCTACAAATATTCATTTAAAACGAGAATATACTATTGAAGTAATTTATTTGTCGAAAAAACTAGTTGTCCCATTGTGCGTTTGTAATGTTGCAAATGTTAATATATTATTTTTGGTTCTGGCATTCGCCGGCCGCAGCCGTAGCACGCTCGCTTCGCTCGCTCGGCTCGTAGGCTCGCTCAGCTTGTACGCTGTGGTCGCAGATCTAACCTAATCTAACCACCATTTTGTTACTATACGTATTATTTTGTAACTGATAATCGGTTTTATATATATATATACATATATATATACATATATTTGAGGAGGCCTATGTCCAGCAGTGGACGTCATATGGCTGATGTGATGATGATGATGATTCGGTTTGAGCATTATTCTAGTATTAGCGAAGGCATACATTAAAAATTAGAAAAAACGCGAAACTAGTTTATAAGTGTTCCATATATATAAAGTTCTTGCATTTCATCTTTAAAGATAAACGTCACAATATCGCGAGCCTATATGAAAAACTGCGTCGAACATAGATAGACCCTTTGATATTAACGTAAGTGATCGCTTTAGGTCCACGATTAGCAAACCTATTCAAAAAGAAAACTGTTTGAGAACATGGACAGAATATGGGCGTTGAATTCTGCCCAAGGGAAATCGATATTTAGTTTCAATTTGCGAATAAAGCACTTTGTCACTATAACTATGGGAAATGTATTATTTCGAGTTCACACAGCTCTGATCTAGGCGTCCGATATGGAAATTTTATCATTTTCTTACGAAAATCTATTTGTCCATAAAATCGGAATATTATAATCAAGTTTACTACATGATTACGATTGTTGAAACCGGCCAATACAACTATCTCATGTAACCAGTTTCATTTGAACAAAGATTCACCAGAATTTTGCTAAACCGTCAAAAGATTTTTATCTGAACTGTAGATACGAACATGTCCCCGTCTTCCGTCTTGTTCCTGCACCTTAGTGGAATGGCAAGTGTGAGAGAGAGGCAATTAAAAAATTCCGTCACGTAATGTATAATAGCTAGCCAAAAGTTAGTGTGTGCATGGGTCACCGACCCGCAATGCAAGCAATAATTGTCGGAGAAATAATTACAAGTTTCAAATTGCATTATGTACGGCGAATTGTTCAAATTGTCTTTTATGTAAATGCTAACGCCAATCTTTTGTTTGGTCATAATGTTTAATACATAATTAAGGTATTTTATAATAATATTCAATAGCAATATTTAAATAAAATGATAATTTTAATGGTAAAATAAAAAAAAGGAATACACGAAACGTCTGTATTTACTTTTGCTTTAATTTCAATAAACCATTAATCTAAGGTTTTTGTTATAAACACAATCAATCCTTCATATCTTTTAAAATCTTATAAGATAATAATAGTTTCTAAATGGGAAGTTATTATTTAGGTAACCATTTTGTTCGTGGCCGGTTCTATTTTTAAAACCGATCCAAAGCGTATTTGCTGAGGCGCCGAAATAAATTTGTATTCCTTCCTGTGCCAGGCATTCTGATTCTCGAATAAATTCTGTCGTTTTGCAACCACTCTAGTGATGCCAAACAACGCGAAGGGAAATAGGTGAGGAGTCTATGACCGGATGGGTGCGCAACATTTTGGCAATCAAACTGCAACCGCCAAAATTGTGACTTCTTGGAATGCCTTATTTATTTTCAGAATAGATAGACATTCGATTTCGTATATTAGAAGTATTCTACTTTTGAAAATTTTTCAAATTGAAGCATTATCTCTTTTCCGGACCGATAATTTAGTTTGCTAGTTGCTATATTGATTTAAGAATTATTTGAGGTAAATGCTATCAATTGCGAAATCTTAAGCGATTTGTATTCATGTTATCTGTTGCTCTGTTGTATACGTCAAAAATAATATATTAAATACATAAAGTAGGACCTACTTTATGTATTACTATACTATACTATAAAAATGGTTGACTTAATTAAAACAATTTTTTTAATAGTATCAATTTTGTATTACTAGGTAAAATGTTTTACTAGTATTTAATAGTGATTAATATGCATATCTAATTTTTCAAGTGTTTTAGAGAATATATAATAGCTATCTACTCCTATATTTAATTATTTGGCCTTGCAGTATTTAACAATCTGAATTTCAGGCAGAGGTCGTTGACTTACCTTATCGTGATTTTCCTATCGGCCAAAAGGTTGAGAGCCACTGCGGCGATTTCCGATCCGATCACATGTTCAGAGGTCAATAGCACCAGAGATTTCGTACACACTATCACTTCCGGAAACTGCACTTTACTGCTCTTACGATAAAGTTCAATTTTCATGGACAACCCACGCGAACAACTTTCGGGTATGAAAGCCGTCCACCCATACGAATTGTAAATAGTTCTACGATAGATTTTCTTTGTCGAGATACTTTCATATGAGGAAATGTTTTCTCTTTTTAACATGGCATCTACGTGGTTACACCGCTGGTAATTAATGTAAATCTTTATATATGGAACCAGAAACTGCTTGATTTATACTCAAAATACGCAGGAAACATATGTTGCATGGCGCTAAACGGTTCTTTGACTACGTATGATATGTACTGGGAAACGTTTTTATGAAGTTTTCTTGAAATTATATCTTTTTAACTATTTATAAATAACATAATACCCACCCTAAATAGCGTAGTTCAAATGCAATAGGGCAAGATGGGGCAGCAGCATTCACATCGCGAAGCTACGATTTGCAATTGCTACTACACTTGCCCAGCGCGGCAAGAATGTCCCTATGCCCAAGAATAGACGTTACACGGTTGTTACGATGATGAATTTCTATTATTTTATTATTCTCTTTAATTCTGATCCGCTCAAAATCTCCTTTACAAGACTTCGATGGCGTTGTTGACCGATAATTAAAGTGACAATTGCCATTATTCTAACTATTTTCTATCCCAGCATGTGTAGCTTAGATTATTACACACCTGATAGACGAATACGTCTGGATTGAGTTGGGCAATTTTAGCTTTCATTGCTACTCTCGACATACATAATTAGAAACCAATTAGGAGTATTATAGCCGTTGTAGTTATAAGAATCCATGGCAAAAGATAAGATTTAGTAGAGGTAGAACTCATACAAAGGTCATCTGCATTGGTACCTAACTCTCACCTATTTCTACCGCAAAGCAGCATGTGTTCTGATTTGAAGGGTGAGAGAGGCAGGTATTACTAGGAAGGAATTATTAGGTAACATGACACAATATCTTTTAGTTAAAAGGTCGCGGAGGCGCCTGTCTGATCCTATCCTTGCAAAAATTCACGCGGCATCATCACGCGGGTCGTATGCTTGTTTCTTGACTTAGATAATAAAAATAAAACCAAGGTTCATTATTATCATCATCATACCAGCTATTGGAAGTCCATTGGTGGACATAGGCCTTCCCGAGAAAGGGGGAATTTTGCCCATAATTGCCGCGCTGGGCAAGCGTGTTGGCAATCGCAGACGGGAATGCTGCTGCCCATACCGTCATGTGCATTTGAGTTGCAATGTTCTGGATGATTATATCGCCATCTGTCGATTCCGGTACCTTAGTCGCATCTTACGGCGCCTGGTACAGGGGGAAGTACTATACTACTCTACCGGTACATAAAGGCTAGCATACTAAGGTTCCTAAGTCGAAAAGAGAATTAAATAAGCCAAGACAGACTGATGTACTGAAATGTACTGAAATTTTGTTGTTTTATTAATTATTAATTTAATTTTTAATTATAATTATAAAACTAATTTGAAATTTGATAATAAGTTCAATTTATTCATGCGAGTGTTTATTACTGAAACTGTCTTAAAAACTTGACGGAGTCAAGAATTTACTCATAAATTATTTTCACGTTAGTCATTTGAGTTTGTTTACAAGTGGTGTGGTTACAAAGCGTGGTGGTTGGTTACCACATTTCGAGAGTGATACATAGCACCGTAACTGCTGACTCAGTATCCTTGATCCTTACGTTCATTCATGAATGAGACGCGGAAATCTTTTACCGAGTATGCTCTATCTAGTGTCTAGTATTAACCACGCGTAAATAACTGAGCATAGACAATTGATGTTGGCAATATAGACAACTAAAAGCCGCGTATCTTTACATAAAATTAAGAAAAAACATTACACGCTTAGAATTTTAGTGGGACGCTCTCATAGACAAAAAAATATCTTACTGTTTTTTTTTATATTACTTCGGACATTACATAATTAAAGCATGTTAATATGTTGTAGAATATCCGATTTTAAACTTAAAAATAACGTTTTAACTCAATGTTGGTTGTTAAAAAAATTGCCGCCAAATGGACTGTTTTGTAAATTTTATAAGGTAAATTTTATTTATTTTTTGTGAAAAGCTATGAATCATTTTTACTATCGGACTATTTAAAGAACTGTTCACCATGGAAATTTATTTTACTTGAATATGTATTTATTAATTGTATTCATTTAAGAGGATAAATAACATTGGATATACCAAAAGTTTAAGATAAATATGAATGATGATGTTACCAAGTTATATTTAATATTAATAAGGTTAATTTATGCTTTGACTTTAATTGGATGAATTAATAATGCAGGAATAATGTTTTTAATAAAATTATCTTCGTATTTGCAATGTCATGGACTCCGTTTTGTATTATTATTATAAATTTATTTATTAGCTTGTTTAATTGGAATTTTCTAGCACAATAAGCCGGTGCTTGACTTTCGCACGCACGGCCTGAGACAATATTATATATTTATTTACAAATGACCATTCATAGTTATATATATTTATATACATTATATATATATATATATACGTATTCTGATATCACATAACAAGCGCAGGTAAATAAAGTAATAAATATAATAAGCTATATAATAAAAAATTAACATATTTAAATCATGACAAAAAATAACCAGCAATGAAACGGAAACAATCAAATTGCTTTGAACAACTTGGTGCTGAACATCGTTAGCGCTGCCACCAGGAACCGCACCTTGGTACATTCGGCATTCTCAGCACTATGTCGAAGAACCTGTTCTCGCATCGCGAAAGTCTGGGAATACAGCGAACAATTGCGGGTATACAAAATGAGTGAAAATAGCCAGAAGCGTCATTACTGAACGCACGATTGTATGTCGCGAAGGTACGCTCTGCGGTTACCACCACACCTGCCCACTAAAATTATTCACAAAATTCTCCTACCCATGGGGAGGCCTACGTCCAGCAGTTGACGTTCTACGCCTGCTTTGATGATGTTTATGAATAATAATTGTATCGAAATATATTCCAAAATATTAGCAATCGGAGTGGCTGGCAAATAAATGAAAACGCGGCCATATGCTTCCGTATTAGAAAGAATAAACGGTGGACCGACAAACTAGTTAAAACCGCCTGATCACGCTGATTGTGAGCCGCATCTAACCGGCCCTACTGTAAGACTCTTGTCTTGGTCTATATCCACCAGTGGACATCCTACTATATTAATAATTGTATCAAAATATGCATCAGAAACTTTACAAGCGTTGCGTTTGTAAGGAAACTTTTTCGCATTTGCGAAATACGCTGTATGTAGTAAATTTATCGCAAGTTTTGAATAAATCTATAACCTTTAAGAACGTTAAACCACAAGCTGCGAGAAATGAGCACTAATAAGTAAGTATAAAATGCCATAGAAAGTAAAGGAATTATCCAGCGAAAGCGTGGCTTTGTGGCCCGCAAATAAATTGTATTGATCGACTTATAACTGCGAAGATATTAAGGGATTTTAGACATTAGAAAGTTGATGACATATATTTTTGTAACATCTTAGTATTTACTTAGTTTACTTTTATATGAAAAAGTTACCTATTTATGTTTATAAAAATAATGTGAAATAAAATATACATGGGACATAAAATATATGTATGGATAAAATGCATTCAACAGTTTACAATACTTATCAACTGTTTGAGGTAAACTTACATATCTTTAAGATATGCCTCAATAATTTTGTTTAACACAAAAATGCGTTCAGGCATATTCAATTCTTTGGCTACTAGCAAATGAGTATCTATTTGTGTGTAAAGTCTGTGTGAACAATGAAAATGAAATGCAAACCTCTCCCTTTAAAATTAAGAAAGCATTTGAAAAATAGTATAAATTACAAATTAAAAAAAAAAGACAGATAACACCTTAAAAAATCGAAAGACACGTTGGAAAATTCAAATATCGCATTCGAAATTCGGCCAGTAATGATACTGCAATCGCACTGATGAGTCAACGGCCGGTGAAATGATTCGGGGTACGTTCACCTTTCACCCAATTTGCCTATACTAACCGACCGCGAACGATCAAAACGCGACGCCATGGTAATAATCCGATGTGCGTATTTTATTTTGCCGGGTTATCACACCTGTGGACTGTCAGCCTACGTTTTGTGTCATGGTAAATTTTCAGCGTTTTCGCGAGGTCAACGAACTGGTGTCGTTGTTCCAATTTGTGACATCTATTCCGAATTTTTTGCTTAGATATAAGAAACATACTTTTGATGAAATCTTGTGTTATATTTATTAAATAATTTTGTGACTTTATTTCCATAATAAAAGTTCACATACTGATTTTCTTCCGACAGTATTCTAAAATTTTAATTTGCTGCTTGAGGTCAAATAAAAATTATGTTTTTTGGAACGAAAATTCCGTATTAGCTATACCATATGGGCACCTATTAATCAGAACGTCATGCGATCACCTACATTTTGGACATATAGTCTGACTTGAACAATCAAATTGACCTGAATGCATGCCTCATCCAAACGGTCCTGCTGGAAGTCATTAGGGAGCTCTATATCCCGAAAGTAACCTTAAGTATTCCTATATCGTATTGCCATTCCTGAAACGCTTGCGCCTCACGTAAATATATCACGGGGCGGTAAAGTCTCGTCTTCACCGCCCTGAGTGATATCTCCGCTCATTCATAAGCGACTTGGCCTCGTTTCCCCCCCCCCCCCCCCTCTGGGGCAGAATGTGACATCACCTAATGATTCAGCATTATCATGAGCCTCCCTAAAACTCTTCTCATTTACAATAACCATGTGAAGGTAAAGTGGGTTAGGCTACGCATGTCAGATTTCCGAAAGTCAAGTTCTATGACGATGTTGAATCATGGCGCTAACAAATGTCTATTGCTGACTCAACATCCTGATCTTTAAAATATTTTGAAAGTGTTACTTTGAGGTCACAGTTGACAAACAATGTAAAGGATCCGCATATATGCAGCGTGGTCTTACCCACTAGCATTTTTTACAACTAGACAAATACGACGGTGGATTTGGTAGTGCCCCTGTCTTGTGAACCAAGGGATGTGGGTTAGATCCTTGCCAGGGTAAAAAATTATATATCATAAAATGGATCAATTGGGTCTGAGAATTAATGTATGTATTTAAGTATTATATTTGTAATTCCTGTCTTGTCTGATAAGTGTAACATAAGTGCTCTATCTCGAAGCCAGATGATTATGTTTGTTATGATGTAGTTTCTGAATGTTTTCGTTATTAAATGAACTCTGTACGATTATTGCGATCCGTTCTAAAAAGTTAATTGAAAAATTTCTTTCACAAATCTTGAATCATACACGTCAATGCAATGCCACAAAAATACTCATGTACGTAAACAAATTTATTGGTTCGTTCAAAAATCGCTTGAAAGTATAACTGCGGTTTCGCGGTAGTGGGTATCATTTTAACGACCGTCAATTGTTTTTCCATCAACCCAACGTCACCCCTAAATACGTAACCAACGACACATTATCCTAACGGTGATATCATCTTGCAGAACATTAAAATGCCGCGTAAAAACTAACTGTCGCCCAAAATACACGGCGAAATGTGAAGGTAGGTCGGTAAACGGTACCGGCAATGAACCCAAGAACTGGCACAACGACCGAACAAGCCGCTTTTGCTCGTGTAAAAAAAAAAATATCACCTCGAAGGTACTAGGAGAAAATAAGTTAGAGAAAGGTCTTTTATATTTGAACTAGAATCACCGCGCGAATGTGACCTCTACAACTTAGTAATTAAAGTCGACGTATTCTGCGATAGTGAGAGGCAAATTTTCGGACGACGCGGGCGCGCCGTAGAAAGCCCAGAGAATGTTTATATTGCTATTAGTTTAAAAAAAAAGAGTGAAACGAGAGTTCAATGGCCGACGAATTTCTTTTATACCTACTTGCGAATGTAGGTCAAGTTATGGAAGTTTGAACGATTAGATAGTAGATGCTCATTCATAAATACTACTCACAGTACTGGAATATTCTATAGAGTAGTCCGTAATGGTACTACTGATACGATAGTGGTAAAAAATTATAATATTTTTCAAATGTTATTTGGACGTAAATATTTCATAGACATACATTAAACTTATGTTTATAAAAAGGCAGTTCGCGATGCGTGTATTTTTTATCATAAAATACTTTTCATATACTTTGCATTAGTGTCAACAGATGTATTGATTTTTTAAAGAATTCTAGCACCTATAAATGTTGTTATGCCATAAATCTAGGCATTACCGTTTTCTCGCATACCTGTGTATGTATGAGGTTTTCTTTGCCGCCAACGGGGGCAAGAAGCCAGTCCGCTCATTAATAAGCGACCCTATCTATATCCGGCGCCCCGGCGAGGTTCGAGAGATCAGAACGAGATCGACGGTAATCATTCAAAGGCACGCCTCTATGGCACGAAATATGTGTGTGAATGGATTTAATTCCAAGAAAGATATATGAGAGTGATTGTTTTTTTTATTTTAATATTGTCACTTAAGTAACGACTATGGTGTGTTTCACCTCTGTTTGGAGTAACACTTTTTCGAAAGGATATATCGCCTGTAGTGTCTGATCACTCAGCCGCCTCTAGTACACCTGGTATGTACAGAGTCAGGTACTATTCTAGATTGGTGTTGTCATGATGCATCATCGTTATAGTAGCCGTAGAACGTCCACTGCTGGGCATGAGCCTAGAAAAGGGGTTATTTGCGATTAATCGCTGGGCAGGCGTAGTCACAATCAGAGAGCGTAGCTTCGTGCCTGGAATGCAGTCCATCTGTTTCATTTGAACTACGCTGTTTCGTGAGGTTATACCGCCATCTATCGATTTCGGTGTTAAATATAATACAGTCAAAACCAGATATAGCGTCATTAAACGGACCGTATATTTCCGATGTTATATCCGAAAGTTGTTTAAAGCAATACATAGCATAAGTACATATATATCTAATATAGAATAAAATATTGTTTTCATATGAAATGTCAAAATAATAAATAATAATGTTTATGAAGAAATAATTGGAGATACATAGTTTTTACACTAATCAGTCATCTTAGTCTGCTTTTTTAGGCCTACTGTCAAATATGTTTTGCATTTTACGTTTCATACTCCTCAAGTTATGAATATCATCAGTATTGAACTGGTCTTTAAAGGTAACAAATTTTTGCTCGTTCTGAGATCGTTCGTTTTGTTTTGTTTTAGTGGTACTAAATGCAGTTGCTCGTTATAGTCGATGAATATGAATATAGTTTCACTGTTATAAGCGATATGTCGCTATATCCGATGTTGTTATAGGCGGTATGTTTACTAAACAGTTTACTAAAGACTCGGCCAGGACCTTACAAACTGGCCGTAGTAACCGATGTAGACGATGTCGTTATAATCGTTTTTGACTGTAGTATAAATAAGTATAATATTTGTGATTCCTCTGCTGTCTGATGTCACATCAACGTATGATTTGTTGTGTAAGTTAAAGAGAAATAACAATAATAAATTCTCATAAATTCTCATAACATCTCATACATTGACCTGTTTCCGTGATAGTTGCTTAAACCACTTGTGCTACGGACATCAGACAAAAGAGGAATAACAAATATTCTAATTAAATATATATATTTAACACTCATACACAGAACAGACACAACTATGATCATGAAAATATGTGTGGGTATTAAACCCTTAGTGCTCGATATATGGATAACTGCCACCTGCGCCACCAGTTACGATTGTAACCTGTTATGTTAAAAAAAAAATAAGCGACCTCTTTTAACACACAGTAGTAGGACACATTTTTTTAATATTTCGTCGAGAAACCCCTTCTCATGTCTCGCGGAAAAACCGGCAACTTTACGTCCTAGTAAGGTACAAAGATAACCCACGCCAGTCGATTATATTTTAATGACGTCATAGTATATCCGGCACTCGAACAATATCCTATTTGTGTCTAATAATTCTTAATTCAAATCTTTATGTGATTGCTGTTCCCATTGTCTTAAGTCATTAGACTTATGTCATATGGACTTTAGAGTTTACATCAGAGACTAATATAACTAAATACGTGTGTACCTGATATAAACAAAGGGAAAAATCAAATTTAAACGTCATAGTGTGATCATTATTTTGTCGTTATATCTCTAAGTTGATATACTAAAATATCTCTCATTTGTTACTAACTGTACCCGCTGCTTCATCCCTATTAATCTGAGGAACAAATTAGTCGGTGTTACTCTTAACATTTGCTTTCTCCCATTGAAAGTCATTGAAAGGCATTTCAGAGATTAGCCGGAGCAAACAGACACACAGACAGACAATTTAAAAAATATATGTTAGTACCATTTATACTTTCATATACACGTATTAAAAGCTGTTAATCTGGAAATACAAATAAACACCTCCATTTATTTATATGTATAGATATTATAGGTTAGAATTAATAAAGAGTGCGCGTCGATATTCTTTGACGGGTCCGATGGCGGATGCGGTAGTGTTTCTATCTAATGTGCAAGTGTGATGTGTTCGATCCCAGGACAAACATTTATGTGGTGAATTTGTGTTTGTTCCATGTCTGGGTGTTATGATGGAGTTATGTGTTTTAGTATTATATTCGTGATTCCTCTGTCTGATATCCGTAACACAAGTGTTTTAAGAAACTTATATCGAAGCTAGGATAATGTATGATATGTTGTATGCATTTATTATTTTAGAACATCTGGTTAATCTTTCCTTGGTTCAATCACATCTATTCAAACGCTACCAATGGATAGACTCAAAGTCGCTCACATTTCCTGAGTGCTTCTCACTCATTCTCTACCTTATCACGGCTTAAAATATCCAAAACAAGACACATGGAACCTTCTAATTAATTACCCTATATAAAATTAACTATATACGTACCAATGCTAAGACTGTTTAATGGTTATTTTTCTAACAGAGTACATTTCTTGTACATTATCTACAATCTGCCAAACTTCTACGCAGTAGAAGATTGGCAGGGGCGCGAAGCTAGTGTTAAAACTGATATATTTAATGACATTATCGTTTTATTTACTGTGACCAAAACCGTACAGTATTATCGGCCTGGTTTATATTGCTTCGATATTAATGCTGATATGACATGCTTTTATCGCTACTACCAGTTGATCTGAACTCTCTATTGTTTATTAACTCCTGGTATAATATTACATATTAAACATATACAATACAATTTTGATTACATAAATATTAATTTAGCTTGTGATTTATTTAATTTATTACATATATTATATACTTTCATCATATCAGCCATTGGTAGTCGACTGCTGGACAAAGGCCTCCTGAAGAAAAGGAGATTTTTCCCCTAATAGCTACGCAAGCGTGTTAGCAATCGCAGAGCACAGCTTTTCTGATAGGGATAATGCTGCCCATCCACGCCCTGTGCATTTGAGCCACACTATTTTAGATGGATACACCTAGTAAAGAAGGAGGTACTATTCTGCTTGCTCTACCCGAGAAATAGAGAATTTCGCCCATAACTGCCGCGCTGGGCAGCTTACGTGAAGTGGACCCTGCTGCCCATCCCCACCCTGATATATATCGATCACTCGGTTCTGGTACCTTTGTCGCCTTTTACGATACCTGGTACAGATGAAGGTACTATTCTACTCTGCCGGTACCTCACGGCACGGCGGTTTAATTAAGGGTCAAAAATTTCGATGAATATTAAATTTTGGGACGACCTATCCACATTAATTTATAATTTATCAACATTTATAGTACTTTAAATTTGAAATGTCACGTTAATGATCATGCTGTGTATACACACTTTTGGAAGTGCAACCTAACACCGCAAAGTTTGCAATGTGTATTTTCTTAGGTATTAAGTATTTGTTGTAATTCTGTCGTGTGTTATCTACCTAATAATATAAAATAATGAATGTCCTACATCTGAAGTGTAATATTTTAGCACACTACTTAAGTTGACCACTCTATTAAACAGAACATCAAAATAGCGGCAATAGTTAGTTGTTCTAAGTAATGTCTTAAAATTAAAGAAAGTGAAGACTATGTCAATTCATTTATTTATTTATTTAGAATATATATATTTTTGACGTGACAACGTCTTATAAATTGGTTTGCCGGGTGACACTTCAAGAAACTGCGTTACGCTCCGCTCACGTTATGCGCTCACAATGAGAACGAGTGAGAGGCACGCGTCCCTCTCACTCGCTCTCATTGTGACGTGTGTTACGCAAATGTATTGCAAGTTATTGTATGTATATTTGTATATAAATACGTATGTACCTATGTGTAAAGGTAAAAATAAAATTTTGTTAATATGAAATTCAGTGCGAGATTCTTTGTATCAATTAATGTTTTAAATATAATTCTTTGTATAAATAAATGTTTTAAATTGTTACTATTATTTTATCCTTATTCCTACTATACGAATGAATATTCACATTAAAATTATTTTACCACTCAAAGTCGTTGTCACGTAAAACTTTCGCCCGTATACCGACTTCACAGGCAACCAATTTTTTTTTATTTAAAAGAAACGTAAATAATGATAAAGAATACAAACAAAAGAATTATTTTTATGCTCTTTATTCGTTTATGATATTTTACGTGGAGGCCGAGGATGACTAATAAGGATTAAAATTTCCCTATTAAAAATAAGGAAACTTCAAATTTTCTGGCGGCTGAGTCATCCTTGGCCTTTAAAAATTGATTAATACAATGGTTATTATTAGAAAAGAAAACATGGCTAACTTAAAACAATCAGAACTGACACAATAAATCAATTATTATTTAATTATCACGCTCTTATAACCACGCATTTATTGATTATGCAAAATGGAAACGCATGTGTGACACGAATGACTCGAAATGAAACAAACGATTTATACATTTTATTAAGGTCAAGGGTGTATAAATATTCATTACTTTGAAATACAAAGCTTTATCAATTAATTAAATGTAATAAATTTGCATATTCACTTGTAGTTACAAAGAGTTATTTGTTGATAATCATAACTGTTGGCAATTGACAATCAATGTGGATCAATGCGGTATTCTTAGGAAAATGTTGATAATATATGAAGATACAAAATAGTTATTGTGGTTTGTTTTGAGAGATAGACATATGGAACTGCGGATTTTTTTGGTAGACGTTTTTATTGTGTACAATACTGCGATACATTATTTTGATCTATCTCGTCGGGTTCAGCTAGCGTTAGCAATGATATCGCAAAAAATGTGTTAATTTACTAAATCACATTAGATACTTCTAAAATTATCAATGTTTCTCTTCAATGTTATGTATTTATTTTACATGTAAATCTTCCTTTTCAATCACTCTATGTATAAAAAAATACCCATCCAAATCCGTTGCGTTTTAAAGAAGTTTTAAAGATCTAAGTACACATAGCGACAAACCGACACTGGGAAGTGACTATGTTATATATCATGTAGTGATTTAGGCGTGAGGTACCGGCAGAGTAGACTAATACCTCCCCCTGTACCAGGTGCCGTAAGAGGAGGTGCCAGAACCGACAAATAGCGGTATATCTATCCAAAACAGTGCAGCTCAAATGCCAGGGCGAGGTGGGCAGCAGTATCTCTCCCCCTTCCTTCGCTAGCTTGCTCAGCTCGGCAGTTATTAGCACAATATCCTTTCCCCTTCCTCGGGGAGGCCTATGTCCAGCAGTTGACGGCCAATGGCTGATATGATGAATGACCAAATGGCCGAATTAATTAGTCTGAATTTTGTTCAGTTGAATGTTTATGTCAGTGTTGAACACTTTATTGTTTTATGTGATTTAGTTGTGCAAAAATGATAAAATATTTAAACTGTTTGTTGCCCAATAAAATAACATAGAATATATAAAATACATCGATAATAATATCATATGTTGGCAGTCTACTGTTTCTGCACACAAGATAGGATCACTACCATTTGTGCCATCGGGCCCGTGGAGGTGGACAGATTATCAGGCTATAACGAAGGATCACGCTGAATGCAGTCCAAATACAAGCGGTCCTATCGGAAATGTCATGCGGGGAAGCAGAACAGAACAGAAAACTATTACTAGCACATTTCCTAGCAATGAGCAGATGGAATAATAAAACATAAAAAACCTACATAAAACTATCACATAAAAAATACATAAATACACAGAACTAAAGGAAGAAATAGTTAAAATATGGAATACGAATAAAGTGTACATTGTACTTTCAAGCACTGGTGTCATTCCTAAGCACTTACCTACTTGATGCCTTACGAACCCTTGACTTACCTGAAAGCATTTACATCATTATGCAGAAAGCGGCAATTCTTAACACCTGCCTTATTGTCTGAAAGTTCTTGCAAGATGACACTCCTTCACCCTATCATGATCCTGAAGCTCACTTGGCCTCACCCTCAGTGTTTCGAGAAATTGAAATCCAAATAATAATAATAATATTGATTTTTTCTTCTTTACACTTGAGAACTAATTTACAACAACTTTATATAAATTGAATTACTTAAATCAAGCCTCAAGTGCGGTGGAGACTGGAGTCTGAAACTAAGCTTAGTTTACTAAGCTTGTAATTTTCAAATCACCAGGCCTCCCTACCGGTACAACAGTATATAATTAATATTAGTGTTACTTCATATAAAACTAAGAAATTGGGAATCTTTATGGTATTGTGAGTGTGTTTGTGTTATGTGTGGGTATTTATTAAAGATTGTGATTTTTTTTTGGAATTATAATAAAACACTCTCATTTGCTTATTTATTTTATTGTTATATTTGTGTATAAAATGTTTTCAATTTTTTCAGTTTCATCGTAGTTTAAACTATTTAGCCATATAGAAACATCCTTTTTCAGCTAATTGCTGCTTTTTGAAATGATTGACAGAATTTTATGGATTTTATTGTATAGATACCCTCCTTGATGACGAAAATGCTTATTACATTTACTTTAACTTCAGATGCCCATCTGAAGTTTATTTCGCTTAATAAAAACAGTATGTCTCCTTATGAAATTTAACATTTTTTTCCAGACAGATAACGTTGATAAACCAAATAGGTTTTCAATTATAAAACAATATGGGTCGTTGTATTGGACATCGCTGATAATATAGTTTTATCGCAGATAAATTCATATCTCTATCAGTTAAGTGTACCCATTGCAATTTATGAGTTCCTGTGAACCAAAGAGTTCTTAATTAATTTATAATCGTTTATTAATTACAAAGTAATTACAGGTGTGAGATTAGATAACATAATAAACATATCAATTGACTATTAAGATCGATATCACATGTGGTTATAACATACAAGTATATAAATGTTCTTATGACATTTTTTGACTTAATACAAGCGTTATAAGGTTTATATTACTGTGTATTGTTAGAAAATATTGCGAAATCGGATGGATCTGAATTTGTCATGTCTAAAAAATTCGACGAACGTCTTCAGTTTAGGGGAGTAATAGCACTGTTTGTAAAATAAACTGAAATTTGTGTCTTCAGTAAATTGAGGTCGCGTTAAATAGATTTTTATTTCAGGACTAGCTAAGCCCGCGACTGAACGACGACGATAAATTTACGCCAGTCTTTGCCACATTTTTAATCAATGCTCCGCTCCTTTTAAACGTAGCGTGATGTAATATAGCCTAAGTTATTACTTACTACGTAAACGAAGCCATTCCAGAGATTAGCCTGAACCAACAGACAGATAGACAGACAAAAATTGTAAAAAATATATTTTGGTATGTGTACCGTATATATATTTATATGCATGTAGTAGAAAGCGGTTATTTTAATATTACAAATAGACACTCCAATTATATTTATTTGTATAGATAAGTCCGAAGGCGATTAATTCGCCTAATTAAGTCCAACAAAACAAACAAAAATAAATCCACACTTGTATTATCAATAAGAAAGTGGGTCTGTTTGTAGTGCTCGGCTTAACGGGTGAACTTATTTTAAATAAATTTGCCATGTATATGTTGCTTGAAACCTACAGTCTGGAAGGTACCCTGAGCTACTTTGATGCCGGAATAGGTCAGTGCACGATATAAAGATAAATCGAAGAAAAGAGCTTAAGAAAATATATTGCTGAATTAAAAGAAAAAAAGGCTAAATCAGAAAATAAAACCAGAATTTATTTACATAGTGTTCCTATTTATACTTTGCCACATTTAGAGTTGTGTCGATGTTAAACCAACGACATGCCGACGCAGTTAAACCCACATACCAATGGTTATTAAATTCAACACGTCTCGGTTTTTAGTACATCAAACACCCGGCATCGTACGTAAATCGTTATCTTGGCATAGAAGGCACTAAATAATCCACTACAAATGCCATCACGCAATATTGGCCCACCATGTTGGCATGTTAGCATCTTCGCACCAAGTCAATCCAATCCGGACGCACGAATTATCCATTTCCATTCAACACTTCATAATATCCAACCACCAGCGTGAAATGAGAATAAAAAATAGTTCATCATCATTATACCAGCCATTGGAAGTCCACAGCTGGACATGGCCTCTCAAAAAAAGGAGGTTTTTTGCCCGTAATTGCCGCGCTGGGCAAGCATGTTGGTAATCGCATCGCGACGGGGATGCTGCTGCCCATCCCCGCCCGTGCATTTGAGGTGCCCTGTGGGTTCTGGTACTTTAGTCGTCTCTTACGACACCAGGTGAAATGGGAGATACTATTCTATTCGGCCGGTAACTCACGGCACAAAAAAATTGTTATTGTGGGTTATCCCTAAGAGATCGACATACACCATCGCGGATTATTTTGAAGACCTTTTCATGGCGTACAATGCTGCAGTACACTATTTTCATCTAGGTCGTCGGGTTCTAAAATAAATTTTATTCGTGTTTCTCCACTATATTATGCATGTAGACATTCCTCTTTATTCGCTCTGTAATCTATTAAAAAAAAACGCATGACAGTCCGTTGTTTTAAAGAGCTAAGCATACAGAGGGACAGACAGATATCCCAAAGCGACTTTGATTTATACTATGTAGTGAAGTACTCCCAACACGTGTCGTGGACAGTTACGTAACCTCATTTGGTATAACCTCCTTAGATTACATATTCGAAGGACCAACAAGCCTTGACCTTCCCGAGCAGCACAAATGGCCGAGCTGTGCACAAATTACGGCATAACCCCAGCTCAGCTTACGTTGGTTTGCAGAGATACAAATGTGAGATCTTGCCGCATGATCGGTAACGGTATATGCCTTGCGATGATATTAGCGAAGCCTTGTGACCCAGTTTAATCCATACCGTTAGCGGACGTCGAACCTTACCATGTGACATTTGTGGTATAGCTGATATTGATTGCACGGACGCTATGTTTTAATCAAACCCAAGTTGGGTAGGTCTAGCGGTGCCTTAGTTTTCGCTCTATTTATACATCGTATACGTTACTTACAGGTTGGAGTTTGTTGCTGTTTAATGGAGAGATAGGTACTGTTGATTATGCCATCGTTTCGTTAAGCAATCATTCATTATTCGATACATAGGGAGTAAAACGCGGAACAGTAACAGATTGTTCCCAAGTAAATCAATTAACCAATTCATTAAAATCAGAAGTATTTTGTAACCCCTTAATTTAATTAATTATAGGATACCGGCGAAGTAGTACCTCCCTTTGTATCAGGTGTCGCAATAGGCGTCTAAGGTACCGAAACCGACAGATAGTGTGTATTCATCTGAAACAGCGCATACTTAATACTACAGGGTGGGGATAGGGAGCAGCATCCTCGTCGCAAGTTGTGCTCTGCAATTACCACACCTACCCAGTGCGGTAGGCCTACATCCAACAATGATGAGTTTAAATAATAGCTATGTATGTTATTCAGTATGTGACCTAGATAATCAACGTATATTACAAAAGTATGAGTGTCCAAAAAAGGACAAACAAAGCGAATCTTTAAAACAAGAACGCATTAAGCAAACGTGGAACCCTTGCAAGCGAACAAGGCCAATAAAACTGCAAACCGTTTGATTTTGTTCATCGCACAAATATTTGGGTCACAGGATGCAGAGATTTTGTCCCGTTACGACCTCGTTTTATCCCACTGGGCGGGCCAACCTAATCTCCGCGTGCTTGAACCGTTTATGTAATACTTATGTTAATACATAAAAAAGCATTTGAATATATGTACTGTAATTTGAAAATGTTCATTCGAACTGTAATAGAACCGATTCTCTTTACTGTGGTAGTAAAGGATCAGTTAGCGGAGTAGTATTCATCAACATCACAACAGCCATTGGATGTCCACTGCTGGACATAGGCCTTCCCAATAAAGGGGAAATTCCGCCCACAATTGCCGCGCTAGGCAGGCGTGGTGGCAATCGTAGAGCGCAGCTTTCGCGACGGAGATGCTGCTGCCCATTCCTACCCTGTGCATTTGAGCTGTACTGTCTCAGATGGATATACCGCCATCTGTCAATTCTAGTACCTTAGTCCTTTTACGACACCTGGTACATAGGGTGGTACTATTCTACTATGCCGGTACCTCGCGGCTAGCAGTAGTGTTGTTTATTCGACTTGATTAATCAATTGTGAATAAAAACTCATGTAAAAATTAAGCAGAATTTCAACAATAAAACTAATAATGAATGGAAGATTTGTAAGGCCATTTGTGAGTTCTGATGGCTCATCGGGCTCTTCAAAGACCTGGTACAGAGGGAACTTTCTACTCTGATGGTCCCTCTGTTTCTGCTCTGTCAGTCATTCTTTTACTAAGTTGGATGTAATATTTAAGGAAGCAACATCAGAAGAAGCAGCAACAATCATCTCATACATTGACCTGACACTGTGGTAAGTCTCTAAATACACTTGTGTTACGGACGCCAGATAACAGAGGAATAGCACAAATATATAACTTAAATACATATATTTAACACCCAGACACAGAAAAAGCACAAATATCATCGTATAAAATCTGGATGGGAATCGAACCCACGACCCTTGGTGCATAAGATGGGATCACTACCATTTGTGCCATCGGGGCCGTCGTTGCGCCAATTATAAGCATCATGTTACCGTGACTTATCCTTTTCTATCGTTATTATGTATCCCTTTTAGTCCGCAGAAGGTTCTTTCCCACCAGCCACTGCAATTAGCGTAACTAAAGAAACGCACCGGGTAAGTGTAAGATCCGTAAACACTTCCAGTAAGCTCGATAATAAAGCGTAAACTGGATGTAATTCGGTGGCTAGATGCGGCAACACATTTTATCAATATTAGTGCTAGTAACCTTTATTTGCTGATCATTTATCGGGGGCTCCCCGCAGAGTAGAACAGCACAGACAGATGGCGGTGTATCCAACCAAAATAGTAAGCGAAAGCACCAGTTATGGGTAAAATGCAGCAGTGGAAATTTGCCGGGGGGTGTCGGCAGCGTCGAATAGTACCTCACCTTGAACCAGTTGTCGTGAGAGACTAACGTACCAGAATCACGTACCAGAATCAATTTATTAAAGAGGGAGGTACTATTCTACTTTGCACTTCACGGCTAGAAATGGTCACGGCTAGGCAAGTAATATTCAACTAATTTAGTATAGCGTTGAAATATGTTGTTTTATTTCATTACGTATGGCACTTTTGAGTTTATCTTTTATTGTTACCAAAATATTCGGGCAAGTAAAATTCTGGCATATGAGTATAATTCTATATATAATTTACTTATCGGAGGTAAAATGTGTTTAACCCACACTAAATATATATTTATTTTCCCCATTTGTTTGTTGAATGGTATGAACTGTGTAATCATTTTGGTCAGTATATTTTCAATGAACAAGGTTCTTCTAAGGTCTAATTTTTTTTGGGAATAGTATTTTTTATGCACACCAATTAATATCAAAGTATATCTTACGTATTACAGAGATATTGCCTATTAATATATATAAATAAATATATTAGTAGAGTTCCTTCACAATGATAAGCAATAAGAAGATCGCTTCCAAAGTAGTCAGGATCATGGTACTTCGTCCGGACAGCCGTTATCTGCCGATTCCGAGAGATTCCATATCAGGATGCTGTAACTGTTAGTTCACTCGCTAACTGACCGATCTGGGTCAACCGTTGCCGATACTTCTGAGTTATGACTCTGAGTGTGACTCGAATAATGAACGGCGATCCATCCAAGAACATGTTAATCATAAACTTGACTTATCGTCAGTTAAGGTCTATTTGTTGAAGTTGTTTAAATGGTCCGCATTATAAATCTTTATATAAAGATGATATTAAGATTTAGAATTTCATCACAGCATTTAGAAAAGAAGTTTATGAAATATAGGATACTTTAAATATAAAGTATCCTATCTTTTATAAACTTTTTTTCTAACATAAACCAATTTACAGCTGTTATATAGGCAGAGTAGAATAGTACCTCTCAACGCACCAAAGTGTCGTAAGAGGCAACTAAGGTACCAGTATCAATAGATGGCGGTATATCCACCCGAAAAAGTGCAGTTCAAATGCACAGGGCATGGATGGGCAGCCGCATTCCCGCAGCGAAAGCTGCACCCTGCGAGTGCCAACACGCTTGTTCAGCGTGGCAATCATGGACAAACCTCCTATCTTGGGGAGGTCTGTGCCCAGCAGTGGAGTTCCTATGGCTTGTATGATGATGATGATGATATTTGTTCCATGATAAATATAGATACATAGCTAAAACAGGACCACGTCGGTCGTAGTTGTCCTGTAACTCGGTTTTAAGTCGCTTAAAACACTTATGTTATAAATATTTAAAACATAAAAATAAAGTACAAATATTCACTACAGAATACGCAATCTGGCCTATCGATTCATATGAATGAATCTTTTATAAAATCAGTGACCGATAAAATATATTTGGTGCGAAAATTAACTAAAACGTGAGGAGTGAACCTCATCCATACGTACTCTCAAAGAGCCGTCTAAGGTTAAATCGAATAAAAAGCGTCAGTGACATAAATTCCCGCCCACATTATATCCGTTACGGGCGTCTTTGGTAACAGTCGTAACCATTATGTCAGCTTTATTCATAACACGAACAGTTATCGGCAGGGTTTCTGTGTCGACCGTTACTGCAAGGCGAACCCGCAACCTGTACTTGTTTTACTCTAAGAGATATTTATGCCAAATTGTATATACAGTTATATCCTGATTTGTTTGAATGAAATCCTATCTGCCGGGTATAGTGATAGGGTTGTAGTACTCTGCTTCAGCCATAAGAGACGAGTACCAGAATCGATAGATGGCGGTACATCCATCCGATACAGCGTAGTTCAAATGCAACAAGAACGGGTAGCGGCGAGTATTCCTGTCGTGAAGCTACGCTGTGCGATTATCCATTATCAGTAAAATTTCTTCTTAGGGAGTACATTGTCCCGTAGCAGACACCCTATAGCTACTTGAAAGACAATTGATTGGTGGAATCCAAACGTACTTAGTATACGCGATCTTTGACGCCCCTGTAAAAGCGCCATCTTTTGGTTAAATGGTGGAGTACAAAAATGACGTAAACAAAAAATTAGATGACTACATGAAGTGATCACAATATTCACATGTTCTCCATACACAGTGGTGCCACGTACATGACTGTAGAAGTAAAATTAACTAAATTTTGACTTGATGTCAAATAGTTTTAACACATGCGCGAAATCAGTGACTAAAAGAAAACAGTTACGATTTACTGGACAACTAAACGATTTAGTACAAGTAGAAGAAGCTTACACCCTATAGAGTTTAGCCTACTTTAGATTCCGGGAAACGTCACGTGGGATATTAAATAAAACATAATATGTAACGGGTACTATATTGCTTAAATGATATACGTGGCTCCATCAGTGACTTCTCAGCAAACACAGATCGTATAACCATGTAATAACCTCATAATTCATTTGTACATGATTATACCCCGACTCGGGTATCATTTAAGTGCTACGATCTAGTGGGGGAGCTAGATAGCGTTACAATGTTTTATGTTTACCGTTGACAACTCGTTTGTATATCTGTGGTGGAAGCAATCGCCATTTTTTACGTTAGTCAATATCAATACAGTGGTTTTTATTACTATTATTAACTAACACTCTGAAGTGAATTTGAAGTAAAATCGAAACTGTACACATATACTCTACTGTGATACCACCATCATCATCATAACAACTAAAGAATGTCCACTGCTGGACAAAGGCATCCAGAATTAAAGGGATTTTTGCCCAAAATTGCCACCCTGGGATGACAGCGTCGCCGTGGTCGCAATTCCGAGGCGTAGTTTCGCAACGGGAATGCTGTTGTCTATACCCGCCCTGTTGCATTTGAACTCGGCTGTTTCGGGTGGATATACCACCGCCTGTTGGTTCCGGTGCCCCAGTTGCCTTATACAATACCTATTACTACCGATACTACACAGCACAACCATATTGAATCTGTACCAGGTGTCGTAAGAGGCGACTAAGGAACCAGGATGGCAGTATATCCATCCGCAACAGTGTAGCTTGAATTTACATAGCAGGGATGAGCAGCAGCATCCCCGCCGCGATAGCTGCGCTCTGAGATTGCCAACACGCTTTCCCAGTAGGGCAATTACGGGCAAAAGTCCCCTTCTTGGGGAGCCCTATGTCCAGCAGTGGACTTTTATGGCTGATATGATTATGCATTCACTCTCTGCGACTACCACCACTTTCTTAAGAAAGCTCATATCCAGAAGTTTATATTCTACGACTAGTATGTTGATGATTCTCCTCTGCCGTTACCTCACATGCAATATAGTATAGTACCTACTTTGTGCCAGGTGCAGTAAGAGGCGGATGCGGTACCGGAATCGACTTATGGCGATATATCCACCCGAAGCTGTGTAGCTTAAATGTAACAAGGCGGGGACGCTCGGCAGCATTCCCGTCGTGAAGCTACACTCTATGATTGGTATCGCTTGTCCAGCGCGATTATGAGCAATTTTCTCCTATCTAGAGGAGGCTGCCGTTGATGATTATTGCTTCGGTGAGTAGTCGATAGTCGCAGAGTAACAGGTGGTGCTGCCCATCCTCATCATACCAGCGATTAAAAGTCCACTGCTGGACATAGGCCTCCCCAAGAAAGGGGGTATGTTGCCCATAATTAGGCAAGCGTGTTGGCAAACGCAGAGCGCAGCTATCGCTACGCGGAAGCTGCTGCCCATCCCCGCCCTGTACATTTGTGCTAACTATTTGCATGGATATACCACCATCTATCGTTCGGGTACCTTAGTAGCTTTTTAAGACACCTGGTACAGGGGGAGGTACTATTCCACTCTACCGTTACCACGCGGCTATCCTCTTCCAGTTTTATTTAAGCTACGCTGTTTCGAATAAATATATGATCATGTGACTAATCTGGAAGCATATCTGGTACAGAGGAAAATATTAGTCTTCTTTGTCGATATTCCACGGCTAAGAGATTTTTCTTAATACCTTTAATAATTTTGCTTACATTAAACATTTGTATGTCATAGTTGATCTCAATCGAACAGAAAAGCACCCGTTTCAGAAAAAGAAAATATAAACATATCAACAAAATAATATCGAATGGGTATTTCCGTATTGAAGATAAATTTTACACCAAAGCGAACGCCAAAAAAAGATGTCAATTAGAAAAATAATCTAAATCATTTATGATAACAGCAGTCAATTTATCAGAAACATTTAGGGCTTCATGAAGATTAAATATCTTAACGCATAAAATCAATCATTTCTCCGCGTCCATCAGAACCGATTGGATCTTATGGTTGGGTGTTAAGAGTAATTTTTGATTGGCTCGAGTGTTAGTATTGGCCGTAAACTTGTGGAGGTCACATACCGGTATGTAGGCCAACCGCTCGCACTGCCTCTTCGGTGGGAGGGCTTATTCTGATCGATTTAGTTTCGCAAGTAATTTAAAGATAAAGTTAACTGTGATCGAGCTTGTAATGTTTCATTTTTGGCTTTGGGAGGTGTAAGATTGTATATAGAAGGTTTAGTTAGTGCTATAATTACCTTTCTTTTAATTTATTCACTTAATAGGGAAGATGATATTTTTAAAACTCGAGATATGTTAATCTAGTAACTTATTTCTCAAACTATGTATGCAGTAAACTATACTATTAAAGAGATTCAGATATTTCTATACATTATTTAGCCATTGTGCTTAAAATTATTATCTTTCCATTTTTTTTATGAATTATACACATAGCATTGAGTTCAAAACCGATTGTTAAATTTTCATAGATTTTTAGAAGTTAATACTGTTACATTATGCCTTTAGGTCGCACAGATAACATAATATTGATAAACAGATCAAAATATCCAAATTTGACATAATAAGACTGATGAAGTTACTGTTTAATCGATATTAAACTCTATATGTGAGAATTTCGGCTTAAAATTGGTTGAATAGACTAATCTATAACTTCGTGTATCTATTATAGGCATTAAGGCATACACATATCGGAATATATATCCAGTAATTTATTCCTCGTATCAGAATAGGGCTATTCATTGTAACAAAGTGTGAAACGCATCTTCATTTGAATACCATTTAGAGTTTTGTCTGACTTTTGCCATCTTATTCTTAGAACCACAGGTTATTCATACAAACACACAGACAGGCAACGAATTGTGATAAGTAGGTCACGAGGCACTTCCTATTTGCAGTTTCTTGAACTTTTCATAAGGGTAATGTTATACGTAAATTGAAGTCGACATTTTCTAAAATTTATACGATCACTACACATAAAAAAACTACTCTAAAATTTGTTTTTTTTTTGTCATTTCGGTTAAATTACGGCAACTACATTTTTGCAAATGACTCTAAAATATAAAATAGATAATATTTACTTTTATATATACCTATTTCTTTTTATATTATTCGAAATAGATAATTTTCAAAATATTATGTCAGAATTGATTTCTTTTCTTTACAAATTAGAGAAAAGAATTCAAACTATTTGATATATAATACCTCGACGGAAGTTATTTTTTAAATTCATTAACAATATTATATTGTCTGTGCTCTTAATATAACCTGAAACGAATAACTCGTGAATTAAATTTTACTTTCTAGTTTATTACAAAGCAATGTCAAAAACGGAATAGTGTAAGATTTTGACAACGAATGTTTAAAATTTGACAATTTTCTTTCTTCTATTTATATATTACTAGTTATTTTATTTATTCGTTATATCGTGTCCAAAGGGATTTATTCTGGGATTAAGGACTTATATTTTATTACATGCGTTCTTTTCTAGGAATCCGCTATCAAAATGGCAAATTCAATCAATATCCGTTCACTATTTAAGAGAGCATTAATAATAATTATAATATAAAAGATAATAATAATTATAGTCATTTAATATGACTTCGACTTCTATAATCTGCAATTAATTTAATAGATATGTAATTGTTAATAATCTACTGATCCTACATGATACATTATCATTAATTAATGACATTTCTACAAAATATCAATAATTAATGATAATGTTTTTAAAGTGTGCAGTTAGGAAATATCAAAGTGTGCAGTTTCCCTAAATACTACATTATGAAACAAGGCGAAACGACTCTGAAAAATAATCTTGTCTAATTTCTTTGTCTTTTATTTAAATTTTTGTCTGCCGAACATTCGTATAAATGACATGTCTTGCGCGAATTGGGAGCGGGTGGCGCGAGCGGCGTTAAAACTGTGTATTCCGTACATTGCGTACCACGTAGACATCTCAAAACATGACTCTTAAAAGATCAGCATTTGTATTCTAAACGTTTCTTGCTGATAATATAAAATTATTGTTTTGTTTTAAAGCGAGAATATAAGTAGCATTCTTTTGTTTTTTTTCAGCAAGTAAAACATTTGTGCAAATGCACGTCATATCGCGAAGCGGTAACAGCAGTCGACCGTTGCGACTTTAACAGTTTATTTACATACATTACGTGAATATATCGATATATATATATATATATATATATATATATATATATACGTACAATAATTATAAATAAAGACTAAGGCGATTAAGGGAAGCAAGAGAGGTATACCAAGATTGTAACAAGTGCAGATTCATAGTCTCTGCCTACCCCGATGGGACACATGCGTGATGAATGTATGTATGTACTAAAATAATTAATAAAACTGTACACTTCTAATTATCGTGATTGCTTACAATGACCGACTGATGTCTTTATATTTATAACTTTTTCGATACAATACTATGATTTCGTTCCGTCACTAATCCTATAATTTGTAGGAGCTTCACTGCCAGGTATAGGCCTCCCTAAGAAATGTCAAATTGGACCGCTTCTTTATCATTTCCGTTCATATATTTTGTTAACAGCCTTACTTTGCCAGACTATCAATATCTGCAGACTTTGAACTCTGAATCAAAAAATAAAATTGTAATATTTTTAACGCAAAATTGCAAACGCATAGTATTTCCTGTAATAGGAAATGATTATTTAACCATTTTCCTCGATTGAATACTCCCTCGGATTTCATTAATTAGATTATTTGCGAGTTCATCGAGTATCAAAATTACATATACAATATTATATCTACTAACAAAGCTGGCCGCTTATCACGTCAATATTCTAATCTTAAAAACTATATGCTAGTATTATTTTTAGTAACAAATAAGAAAACCCAAGCCAATAAAATATTAAATCTGTATTATTCTTTTACTTATCATCTAAAGAAAAGACAATAGACTGACTGAACGACATCGACGCCACACAAAACACGTACATTATCCTAAAAGCGCGGGCAAAATGAAACCTTGAAATGAGTGAATTAAATCATCATGGCAACCGGCTTGCGCCGTGCCCACGGCCATTGCGTCGGCCATCTTGTTACGTCACCGCTGGTACGTCACTTGACGTCACCGCAGGTGAGCACGTGGGTCAATGAACGACCGCCAGTTTATTTTGGCGCGACATGCATAGGATAAAAGATCGCCATTTTGATTATAAACCTTCGTCGTGATTCGTACTCGATGACCGGTTGCATCGATTAAAAAATAAATTATGATTTCAATCTCCTTTATTGAGTCGGTTACTTGATTGAGCATTGGTATGTTTGTTTAATTTTAATGTGTGTTGTAATTTACGTCCTCCGGCGTAATCTAAACGTAAAAACTGTCGGATAAAAATATGGTATTCTTAAAACTCGCCAAACAAGTTGTGACATCATAATAGGAAGATTGCAGATTTTTTATAGTCGCGAAATATTTGACCGGGCAACGAACTCTGGGACGCCGATTTTCGACCCTGGCCGGCGTGATATGACGAAATGTGACGAAAGGAGCTAAACTCACAAGCACCAGTGTAAATGAACATGTAAAGGTAAACGATCTTAGTCCACACTAATTAAGACTCGAATAGGTTAAGAAAATGTAAATGGACAATAAATACGATAATTTTAGATCAACGACTGTTTTATAGATTTCGGAAGAGCCAATTAACGACGTTTTTGTGAGTGGTTTTTAATGATATAATTTCACTTTAGGTCACGTCAAATACAGGATTGAGCGAATGTCATTGACTCCATCTGCAATTTAGTGTTTGCATAGATACAAGCGAGCCGTCTCACATCTGTTCGCATAGGTCATGTGACGGTTAACTCGTCCTAAGAGTGGATAAGTCATGACAAGTCAAGATACAGATCACTTGCTATAATTTCTGACGTAATTATAATACGTTCCGCTCTGATGCACGTAAGTGATAGTGCGTATAATTAAGTTTCACTCTTTATCATAGTTATTGATAACTCTCACGTCTCCTCGTCGTGGCACTTATGGGCAAAACCCTATTATACACTTGGGGAGGCCCATGTCCAGCATGTGGACAATGTACATCTGATACATGTTGATAGTTGGAATTATTCAAGTTATTCCCATTGCATTTCGTCAATGATACTTCAATACCGCGTATATTAAGTTAATAAGGACCATTATCCATCTTTCCTAATTGAATTTTTAACTTTATTTGCAAATGCTTTTTAAACGTTTAAACTTTACTCAGAAATGTGTCTGCTTGTGTCATTCTATTTGCATGTTAGTTATTCTTTTAAGCCTAATCTGGGTAACCAAATTCAAAATCAAATAGTTAGTAGGTAGCTTGGATTTCAAGAAGCCTCAATTCTACCCTAGTGTGCCCCTACGGTAGCCAAATGCCTTAATACTGCTTTTTGCGTCAGAGGATTACGAAAGTGATATCCTTGCCAATCGAAAGGCAAACAAGCATGCTCTTGTTATCCCAAGGATATTACAAGCAGTCGCCAATATTGTGGTGTGGGGCTTGATAATATTGGTATATTATATAACCACCAATATTAAATTTTGAAATAAAATTTTGACTTGGATTTCAATTAGCCTCAATTCTCCTTTGGCTACTTTTAATCCCGGGATATTTTGCTACAGCAGGACATGATATAACGGGAAGTTCATCGTTTGTAGACGGATTCACGGGATGAAAGCTAGTTCTTGACATTAAAGCATTTAGCACCTATAATTATAATTATACCTATTATATTATAATTATACCTATAATTGACATACATATTTACCAAAAAAACTTATAAGTAATATTGAGATGTTCTTATGTAATTGGCCGTTGGTATACCATAAATTATCAGCATCAGAGATTAGTAAAATAAAATAATAAATATTTCTCACTGTTTAATCTGTGTGACAATTATTGCATAAATTGCTAACAAACACGCAAGTATAAATCTACTAAACGGCAAGATTTACTGACTTCCGATGGTGGGCAATCAAGATACATTAGAAGTAATTAGTGTTGAACTATAAATTTCAAATGTGCGGAAGCCTTGAATGTCTTCAATGTCTCAATCTCAGATAATTGAGAATTGAATAAATCCCGCTTTCTGAATTGACCGAACATTTAATTGGTGAGTTTATTCTGACGTTTCTTTGCCAATTGACAAAAACATTTTTAAATGTGTTATTAATAATTGAATTTTCTTCATTTTATTCTTTAGTTTAAAATTTTCATATGTGGCTAATATTTTGCATATATATTTAGAGCATCTTATTTAGTAAATATATACTTTCTCTGGTTGATTTTGACTATTATGTATTAAGCGGGTCTGGTAACTTTGTTCATTCTACCAAAGTATTATTGCGCGGAAGACTTTTATTGGTTCACATTAAACTTTACCGTAGTAAACTATGGTACAATAATCTAATCAGTAAATATAGCAACCGAGAACTATTTCACGATCAAAGAAAGTGTTCAGTATTTGAAATTTCATCTTAATCCTTTCACCAGCTAAGCAAGCTAAAATTGTAAAAAGTTGATAGTCAAACGAACATTAGATATATCAGAACAATAGAATAGATAAATCACCATATATATATTCACACAACATACATTAACCTGACTCCGTGGTAAATCGCTTAAAGCACTTGTGTTAAAGACTTCGGACAACAGAGGAATCAGAAATATAACACTTAAATACATATTTTTAACACCCAGAAACAGGACAAACATGTATCATCATATAAATATTTTTCCTGGGAGGAAATCGAACCCACGACTTCTGGCGCATAAGATAGGATCACTACTATTATCGAGCCCGTCAATTTTCAAATTCGAGATTCATAAGAGTGTACGAGACTTATTATTAGATAATTTTCTTTTAACATTTTAATACATTATTAATGATAGGACAACATTATGTAAGTATTTCATAACGTTGCTTAATTATTCCGCGCCAAATTTATTGTCGCTTGCCATCGATGTCACGCGTGACGTTGACGCGCCATTGTCCGCAGATCGTTCGAGCTTCACACCATTGTCCTAGGTTCGAAGGTCGCCTACGTCACGAGCAGTAAACCGTCTGAGGGTAACGCCCTACAATTTAGACTAATGACGGCGCACAGATCGGGTACATGACTCTTGATACACTAATATTTTCATTACAGGATGTTAACAGAATAGATGGCAGCACATTGACTTTAACGATTATTATTTATTTGTACCATTTCCACCTTTTTACAGCATTTTTAAAGTTTTTCTTTGACGCGTGAAACGCAGCTTAATCTTTTATAAAAATAGGAATTATGATGAGCATCGTAAAGGTCAAGATTGTAATTCATTAATATCTTGATCTAGAATATATTTAGCAGGGGTTTTTTTCAGGTTTGGTTTGTAATATTGACGCCTTGGTTATATATAAGATTAATTTATTGTTATTAAAAATAACGCGTTTGGAATTACTAGTTAAAACATTAACGAGATTGGATTCTTCGATTATTGTATAGGTAAAAATACTTATTCAGAATTAGTTAACTACAATGGCAGCGTTATATATTATTTGTTATAAATTACTAGTAGTGATTATGAAACATTATAAAATGGTTAAGTTTTTATTGAATGAAAGAAAATGAATAAGCCTTTTATTTAGCATGATTTTAAAATTATTTTATTAACACTTAACTAGTAAGATGAAATATTACGACCAGTTAAATGATACTTTGTTTGTTGTCATAGTAATAAATGTTAAATTTTAATCGATTACAACATTTCAACACGTTACATCGTTATCGTTCACTTATAATCGATAAGTCAACATCGAGTGATCACAGACGAGTGCGTGCGCTCGTTCCCGCTCATAAACAAAGTCCACGTGGCGCGCTTTTTGCCGAGGCCAATGACCTCCGCAATTAACAGCACGACATTGACGAGCTATCGCTTTCGCAGCACTAAATCGACTATGCCGCGGCTCTAAGCGTGATCTTTAGGTGTTAATGTGCTACAACGAAAATTGTATTGATATCATTTAATGATATATTTTAATTAAGTACTTTGCATATAAACAGTTTTTGTAATTATGTGTGTATGTGATCTCACATAATCAAACCATACAGATGAATAGAAAAAATAATGCAGTTATTTGCATGTATTTGTAAACCAATTAAAATGTGTATTTTAAAGTTGTAACTATTGCTTCGTTGTTATAGCAAGCTTTTATATATTACGCATCGTTCGTTACCTTTAAATACAAAGTTTAAGTTTTTTGTAGCTGAATAATACTATAGTCAAGGTTTTTTATTATTTAAAAATTGCAAGGATTTCAAGATCTTAAATTTGAAAGTGTGCCGTACTAAATACATAATAATAAAAGTTTACACAACATCTCATACATTGATCGCACTCCGAGAAGTCGCTTGAGACACGGACATCAGACAACAGAAAAATCACAAACAGAATACATAATACATATCTGCAATTTGCAGACATAGAACAAACACAAATATCTTTATATAAATATTTGTCCTAGGTGGGAATCGAATCTACGATATTTGGCGCACGGGATCGGATCACTACAATCTGCACCATCGGGCCGTCAAATTGAGCGTGTTAACAAGCTATTAAAAACCCGTCTCACGTCAACACCAAACCTATGACAGCACGTTCGAACATCGCGACACCAAGCCATGAGTCTCTAAACATAATCTAATTTACAATGCTATCAATCACTTAACAACGCCAGTAGACGCTTCCGTAAATACCTGGACAGCTTTTTGCCTGGATCAACGGCCAATAAAATTACCAGCTCATATTAGACTATTAGGCAAGCTATCTTGTGACTATAAAATGAAGTAGAAACGTCGGAGGCCATGTGAAGTTTTGGAGTTTTTCCACCAGAACGATTTCCTGCCCCCATGCCTCAATTCAGACTTCCCCTTTTTGGACTTTTTTCCCTTAAAAATTATTTTGTTGAAGTTTTTAGTTTTGACACCACACGCTTCACCTAGCAAAAAGGATATTTCTGGCGTGACATTGATAGATACTGTGTAAATTCACCAATCACGTATCAGTTAGAGCCATCATTTTTCATACGCGAAAACCCTCATTACATCCGAAATTTTTTGCAATATTTCAGGATTTTCAGGCTAGTTTTTATCTACTATTTCCCCTTTTATAGTCTTTTCCCTTTTTCTTTCCCTCTTGACCCTTATATCCCCCAAAAAGGAGAATTCCCCTCAATGTGGAAACACTGGTTGCACCCGTTAGTCAAATCACTTTGACATACGTTTGTCCAGTATTGCCGTCGTGTAAAAATAACGTCACAGTCAAGTACACACAGCAACAGACCAGCTAAACCTAAATCTGTCAAAATATTGCAATCAATATATTATATTGATCGTTATTAAACGATTGATATAAAACACGAAAAAAAGGGAGCCAATGAGTAAGAAATTACTATAAGAATTTGACGGTTTTGGTTAGGTTGATCTGTTGCTTGCCGTACTAATACTTAGCGAACAGGTACGATGCTGATTCTTAGATGAACATAAGCCTTTTTTTATACTTCGAAGTCGCTAGACAAGCATATGGTAAACGTGACTACAGCCTATAGACGCTCGTGTCATCACAAAGATATCACTAGCGCGTTGCCAACCTTGTTAACTGAAGATACTATCACATTTACCTAGAAATTTCACTGCCTCTCTCACCCTTCAGACCGGAACAGAGCAATGCGAACACTGCTATTTGGCGGTAGAAATAGGTGAGATTAAGTACCAATGCAAACGACCTTTGTAGGAGGTCTGTCTCATGTAAAATAGCGAACGGGTAAGAGGTCAATCTTTAGTAGGTACGAACGGCGTACGATTATAATTGACTATTTGCGCTCCACAGTTTTACTTGCGTAGTTTCCCGTTACAGTAGAGCATAGACACAAAATATAGCTAATGTCATTCGTGAAGCTTTTTCTTTTCAAGCGTAACAAAGAATCAAAAATAAACAGATCTTCAAAAAAAACACGACTATTAAAATATGGCTATGGTAAAATTAAAACGATATGTACTCACATACCTCGAAATATTATGCCAAATATCCTTATCCTCATAAATAGAATGAATGTATCTTAAAATAAAAAAGGTATGTTTGTTACTCTGTAACGCTAGAAACACTTAACAGATCTGGATAAAATTTAGACAAAAGATTATAGATAGATGTGCCGTGAGGCACCGGTAGGTAGATTAGTACCTCCCACAGCACAAGGTGTCGTAAGAAGCGATTAAGGTACCAGAACCGACAGATGGCGGTATATCCAACAGTGCAGCTCAAAAGTACAAGGCGGGGATGGGAAGCAGCATCCCCGTCGCTATACCTGTGCTCTGCGATTACCAACACGCTTACTCAGCCCGGCAATTATGGGTTTAATTCCCTTTCTTGGGGAGACTTTTGTCCAGCAGTGGACTTGCAATTGCTAATATGATAATAATGAAGATGATTATTGATAGTCTGGAGTAACACAAGCTGTTTTTATCCCAAAACATGTTTCAAACAGTACAGATCTGGGATTATATTTTTCTCGAGTAATCTATTTACACAGTTTAGCTTCAAACTTCTTCTCTCTTTCTTAGGGAGCGACAAACTTCTTCCCGGAAAAAGAAGAGATCTACAGGAATCAGGGATGAGGTATAAAGTAAAAATCTAGCGGACAAAGTCACGAGCGGAAAGCTAACAGTTAATACTATAGAAGCTACTGCAATTATTTACAATAATAATTGTTACATGAAGTAGACCCTATTCAAGGTTGTCTGCGTTTATAACTCACCCTATTTTTACCGCCAAATAGCAGCGTTTGCATTGCTGTGTTATTAATATATGAAACTATTAAACGCATTATTCATGCAATTTATGCATCCGATTAAGTGTTTGTGTTCAATAATTCTTTATACAAATTAAAAGACTTAAAAAGCATGGTAAATAAAAAATAATTAAATATGTATTTATATATATCATCATCATATCAGCCATAATACGCCCACTGCTGGACATAGGCCTCCCCAAGTAATCTCCAATAGGACCGGTTGTATGCGGCCTCCTGCGTCAGAACGTCTGTGATCTTGCGGGTGGACTTCCTACGCTGCGCTTCCCGGTACGTAGTTTCCAGAACCTGACGACTCCATCGGCCATCAGTTTTGCCCTGCCCGCTGCCACTTCAACTTACTAATCATATATATATATATATATATAACTTATATATAAATTTCTTTATAATTGTAAAAAGCAAGTAAGACAGGGAAAGGTAAAGAATAGAGTGCTGCGGATGCCACAGGCTCCATTATTCTGAATCCTAGCACGTCCACGTAAAATGGCTCTTAATTCGAACTTGACATCTCTAATGCCATTTACGACACACTCTGTGTGTGAAAAAGTGGATAGATAGTAAGCGTTTCTAGGTTTAATACTGGAACTCGGAGATCTTCGCGATCCGGTGGCGCAAAACCTCAGAATTGACTGCACTTGCCATCAGGCGAGTGGTCGAACACATACAATCACAATGATTAAAATAATTGCATGGCAAAAGTGTATGAAACGATAAAAACTAGCTGAATAGGTGAAAGTGCCCATCTAAAGGCGGGAAAATTCATAATTGAACACTAGCTTTATAATTTCACTTTGTTCTGCAACCTAAAGAGTTGAAAGTAACTTATGTCATATCTAAACGATATTGTCAAAATTGTATACATCCATATTAAAACAAAAGTAATAAGGACTTACAGAATTCATTATTTAAAGTAAGCTCGGTAACAAATACTATTTCACGTATATTTTTTTCGTATACAAAATTTATCTTAGTTTTCTTCCCTACGTAAGCAAAGATTAATTATATTAGCCGACAGAAGAAAACTAAAACGTATAATTTTATTAAAATGAAAACATTACAATTATTAAAAGTAGAGGCATTTAAATGAGTATCGCAACATTTGCACCAAGTAATTCCACCTAATTTATTTCCCGAAAATATCTTCGAAATTATATCAGTCCAATCTCTACCATTACCGTGATAAGCACCCGCTGCATCGCATGCTCTTCCTTTAGGAGAAGTGGTGCGGGTTCGACGCCCGGGCCGAGCACGTGGTGGGAGCAACACCCTGCGCGCGCGCAAAAACCGCGCGTCCGATTCACCGACGTTATGCAACCGCACGTATCGGTTTAAATTTAGAATGGCGCTAATTTTAATTTTCGAATTCGGAGTTTTGATTCGGTAGTGCTTGATTGGCTGTATATAGACCTATTTTTTTCTGGTTTGTTTTAAAGCCTCTTTGAGATTTCGCTGTGAGATTATTATATTTATTGTAGAATTATTTGCATAGAATACTGCCGAATATGTATATTTGTTGAAGTAGCCATGTTTCAGTGACATTTATCTTTAGCTATAGATTACGCATCCAATTTGTTACCATCATAAAAAATTAAGGGTTTCATACTAAGAACATATTTTTTTTAAGCTTACATATTTTATGGATTTATCCAGCCTATGTATCAATTTTATAAATTTAGTTTATTATTTTTTTATATTATAAGGATTGGCTAGTATAATTGTTCCTTAATTACTAGCTACATAATTATTACCGTCGGAACTATTTTTTTATTCGTAAACAAATCTAAATAAAGAAAGGTGGTCACATAAAGTACACCTCAGACAAAGGTCATCTGCATTGGTACCTCACTATCCCCTACTTCTACTGCCAAATAGCAGTGTTCGCATTAGTGTGTTCCACATCGAAGTGTGGGAGAGGCAGTGGAATTTCTGTGTAATGTGGCATAATATCTCTAAGTCACAAGGTTCGCAAAGCGCTAGTGATATATTTGTGATAATACAAGTCTGTAGGCTACGGTGACGCTTACTATCACGCGGATAGATCGTCGCGGTATTATTTTAAAATAAACATGAAAAATGATCAATACACTATCAAATAAAAGTCGCAGTGTTTCATTAAAATAAACTATAACAGTTGTGCTTTTCTTAAAATATATACATTTAATATCGTTGTTTTAATAAATTCATTATATAAGGTTTATTAATATATACATTATAAAAAGGTTCCCGAATCAACAGATGGCGGTATATCCATCCGAATCAGTGTAGCTTAAATGTACAGGGCGGGGATGAGCAGCTGTATCCCCATCACGAAAGCTTGCCCAGCGTCGCAACTATGGGAAAAATTCTCCCTCTCAAGGTGGCCTATGTCCAACACGTGATATTGAAAATCTAAAAAAATAAATAATATATAAAAAATAATCCTGGTTTATACCAAATGCACTGACCGCGAAAATTTATATTTTCTCACTACTTAAGTATATCAATAATTCCAACTTACGAGAAAAAAACTTGATTGTAAAATGTAATGATATACCCGTGTTATAGGAAGACATCGCCCGAACTACTTATTAAAGCGATCAGGGTAAATGGTAGGTGGTACGTAAGACAAGTCAATTGCGCTTTTAAAATATTTTTGTACATAAAATTATGTAAATAAATATCTGAACACAGAAACACGGCAATAAAATTAAATTTTTAGATTTACGAGAAAGTTACCCGCTTTTTTAGTACAGAAGTAATCTTGGTTTCTGGATTGCCGAAGGTAGGTCAGATGGCGAGTGAATTAATATTGAAAACCCTTCATTCTTAGCCTCGCAGAGCTCAGCTAATGTAATTAGACAAAAGTGTTTTATCCGTCGCTTTGCCCAAAGTATTCAATAATATAACAGCAACTAATCAGTCACTATATTCCATACTAGCCACTCGCCCTTGCTTTGCACTGATATTTTAAAATTTATAAAGAAATTTTGGGTATTGATATTTTAATATATCTGTATTTTGACTTTGAATTGCTTTTTTACGTTTTTATTATTTGTCTAAATGAAATAAATAAATATGTGTGTATAAACTATAGTAATACATTGCTAACGTATTGCTATAGTTTATAATATGATGTATGGAATTATTTAGTACAATTTTTGAATATTTAGTAGGGATCCCTAATATATATATATATATACACTACATTATCTATCACTATATTATATATATGTATATATAGACCTCATCACCCGGGGATAATATAGCTTTCCAACGTTGAAAAAAATAATCAAATATATCCAGTATTTTCGGAGCCTAGTTAATGAAAACAAACAATTAAACCTTTCCTCTTTATATTAACTTAGGTATTGTTAATAATGCTTTAATCTGTCCACAGCAATGGCAACAAAGCCTTATCAGTCACTTTTCGCACAATGTTAACACTTTGCTTTAAGAGTTCACCATAGCAACCAGACAGTTACTTTATTCCAGACAGTGTCTTGTCCCGCAATTGCCTACTGCAATATCAACAATGACTAGACAAGCCAATTTATTTTCCTACAATTTTGACAACAGTGATTTGTTAATCACTTTGACCACTTTTTTTAAATTATAAATTCACAAAACATGTTTACAGTACGCTTAATGATGAATATAAACTTAATATAAACATGACCGCAGCCTGTAGACACTCGTGTCATCACAAAGATATCACTAGCGTGACGTCAACCTTGTGAGATGTAAATGTCACATCCAACAATCATACAATGTCAACCAAGTAATTTTACTGCCTATCTCACCCTTCAAACCAGTTTTGTCAGTCACTTTGCCCAATATGAGTTAGATTAGTTCCTCTTAACACGTGACATTTCGGTATATGCATCATCTCCCTAGGAATATAGTTAATTTCTCCGGCAAATTAGACCAATGACTAAGTAAAAAAGCTAACACAGGAACGAAGCCGAACACAACTATTGGTTATCCCATCAAACCCTTGTTTTTCATCCTCAATCAGTCAAGTGCGGGAGTTAAGGAAGCTATTCAGACTGCTATGAATGTGAACAGGATAACTGATGGGTGTCGTTTAGATGACAGCTGACGGCGATGGTTAAAAGTCAGACATTACACGGTTATTTTCGTCGGTATCTGAACTGGCCCGGGAATTACTGGTTGACTAAATATAGTGTGCGATTTGTTGATTGAATGTAATTGACATTAGCGCAGATCAGATCCTTCGTGGTGAAATTACAAAGTCATCAGAAGCATACATGTTATTTATATATATACATGAATGCTTATATATATTAAGTCGTGGTGTACCGACAGACTAGAATACCTCCCTCTGTAGCAGGTGTCGTAACAGGTACCAGAACCGTCAGATGGCGGTATATCCACCCGAAACAGTGTAGCTAGAATGCAACAAGGCGAAAATTGGCAGCAGTATTCCTGTCACGAAGTTACGTTCTGCTATTGGCACCACACCTGCTCACAGCGGCTAATTCCCGCCCTTTCTTTGGGAGGCCTATGCCCAGCGGTTGGCGTCCTATAGTAGCTATAATATTTGTCTACTTTGAGAAGTTTTATGGGTAAAAAAAGCAAAATTTATAATAATAAAAAAATGAAAAATAGACAAATGTTATACTTTTACAAGTTTGAAGCAATCGATAAAAAAGTAAAGGAAAAGATGGGCCCGATGGCGCGGATGGTATTGATCCTATCTTATGCGCCAGGGGTCGTGGTTTCGATCCCTACCCAGGACAATATTTATATGATGATATTTGTGTTTGTCCTGTATCTATGTGTTAAAAATATGTTTCCAAGTAATATATTTGTGATTCCTCTGTTTTCTGAAGTCCGTAACACAAGTGCTTTGCGGATTACCACGGAGTCGGTTCCATGTATGAGATGTTGAATACTTACTTATTCCTCATGAATACTTATTACTTTTTTTATGTGAAACTTACAAAACGTCATGGGACGTAAGACTAGATTCCAATTAAGATTTCTAAGAGTACCGGATGTTTCATCCAGCGATTGCCCGTATTCGATCCTATAACCTCCATTCATCCATTCTCCATCACACACATCCGTGTACATACCATATATATATATATATACATATATATATATATACTTATTCTAATTATAATTCCAATTTAAGTCACTATATCCTGAAGCTCTACAAAAATAAATATAATTTGTGCAATAATGTGACAGAGAAAAAAACCCTGAAACACCGAATTATTTATGCATGTGCAATATTAACTATCCGTGAGGTACCGGCAGAGTAAAATATTTGTCTGTATTTTAATAGGTTGTTAAGTTAGAGCAAACAATTTTATATGTTTACTAGCAGTGCCCCCGGGGTTCACCCGAGTTAAATTGTAGAACTTTCATGCATGATGAATCAGCATCTCCTTTTATAGTTTCTTGGTTACGTGATTGTTAAAACTGGATTCTACAAAAAGTAAACAAACAGGTAATAATTAATACTATACACTAATAACGACATAACATTTATTTCACCAAAAATAGCACACATAGTTACTACACAAAATAAATACCAGAGTTAGTTTTCAAGTATTTTAAATACGGTATAGCTTCTGCTGTTGAACTAGGATAATCTCTTTTATGACATGCCGCGCCTTCTACCCTTAGACTTACAACATATTCATCATCTTGGGTACAGATTTTTATCACATGGGACAGGAGTACAACTTCGCGACGAAGATGCTGTTGCCAATCTCCATTCTGTAGTATTTAAGTTGCGCTGTTTAGGATAGATGTATCGCCATCTGTCGGTTCTGGTACCTAAGTCATCTCTTACAACACCTGGTACAGAGGGAGGTACTATTCTACTTGGCCGGTACCTCACGGCTAAATGAAATGACAGCTCACCGACAACTACAAAGCTATTTCATAGATAAATGATTACCTAAACAAGATTGTCAACAAGGAATGGGGGAAGCCACAAATGTTGGCAATCGAATACCAGGAATCCACAGATAAACAGCTTAAGAATGGCGCTTGCGAAACTTGTTAAGTGTGGTTTGTGCCAGATAGCTTGATTGAGAGAACATCAAAAATAACTTGGACTCACAATACATTTATTTCTAACTAATGCCCCACCTCTACTTTGCTTGGATAATACTTATAAACATTTCAAGATATTGCTTTTAAATATGGCTGCGCTTTATATTTAAATGTACAACGGATTGATTTCAAACCAATGATTACGATAAGTATTATAATAAAAAGAAAAATTATAATTATAATGTTTAATTAGTTGGACTGTCACCTCCCCAAGAAAAACGGGCTGTTGTCCATACTTGTCAACCTGGGCAGGCGTGGTGGCCATCGCAGAACGTAGCGTTGCAACGAGAATACTGCTGCCTATCTCCGCTCGGTGCATTTGAGCTACATTGTTTTATATGAAACAAACAATCAGGTATATCGCCATCTGCATGTTCCGGCACCTCAGTTACCTTTTCGTCACCTGGTTCGAGTACAAAGGAGGTGGGCCGCCCAACGTACATTGAAAGTATCTATAAAATATAAAAAATAATTACTTTCAATGAACTATAGATATAATACTATTTTAAATTAAATAGTATATTGACTGTATTCAATTCTTTTTATTATTTTAATTATGTTAAAGCTGTTTTAACAAACATTATTGAAATTAAATCTTCTTACTTGAAACTATTAACAAAAGTCAGATATAAATTAGTATAAAAAAATTTGCCCACATGACCCTTACGCCAATTGAATTTCTGACCGTAGAAGGTGAAGTTAAATAATAATCAAATCTACCAACATTCTACTATCCAAACGCAATGATATATTAGTTCTATCCAGCCTCTGAGGCGTAAACGTCCAACCATCACACGCCAAAGTCATCTGAATTGCCAAAATTCCCCACATTGATCTCCCCCCGTTGATTAACATTACAACAACAATATAATATATGTCCCTAGCTCTCGGTGTTAACCGAAACATGAAATCAGTAGATGCCTGATTAAGCAAAATTATACTATCAAAGCATTTTTACAATGCGATTGCGCAAGACATTGACCATTTCAAATTCAACACGATGTATATAACCATGATTATAATTTTCAATGTTATAATGGAGATTAGGCATTGAATAAAATAGCGTTTTGTGAATCTGGCGGGCAAACAAGATTATTTTCGTATTAAATTTGGAATAACATTATATTTAAGTAGTTATACAACTACTGAATATGAAGCTATATCTATGATAAACTTTTGAAAATGTTATCAAGAGCATGACTTAAAAATCATATCATGTCATCTTACGCAATCATATTGAACATCTTTGATTTTTTTGACCGCAATGACGTTGGATTTTAGTGAGATTGTCTAGACGAAATCCCTACTAATATTATAAATGCGAAAGTAACTCTGTCTGTCTGTCTGTCTGTCTGTCTGTTACGCTTTCCCGGTTAAACCTCTCAACCGATTTTGATGAAATCTGGCATAGACAATCTTTAGACCTTAAGAAAGGACATAGGCTATTTTTGAACTCGAAATAAGGGTTGTAAGGGGTTGCAAGGGGGGATGAAAAGTTGTTTGCATGGATTGCTATTTTTAGAGCTAGAAACTTAAAACTTATTTTTCAGGCCATTGATTCGATATAAATAAACGTGACATTCAAAGTTTATATAATTTGAAGTAAATAGGTATGGTACCCAAAAAACTATTCCACGCGGACGAAGTCGCGGGCACAGCTAGTAATTTATAATTGTCAATAACACTACATAAAATTGTGCGAACAAATAACAAAACAGTCTTAAACAACGCAATTAGAATCGTACTAAGGTCAAGAGGCTGACAAAAATTCAAACTTAGTCAAATTACAGCTGCTGATTATATAAAATGTTTTAATAAGTTATTTAGGTTCCAAGGTTAAGAACTAAAAAATAGACCTACAAAAAGCAATAAATCTATTTTCATTACTGAAGTATATATGAAAATATACTTCAGTAATGAAAAATGTAAGTAAGTGGCGACTAAGGTACAAGAACCGAGAGATACCGGTATATTCATACGTGACAATGCAGCTCAAATACACAGGACGGGGATGAGCAGCAGCATTTCCGTCACGATAGCTGCGCTAAGCGATTGCCAACACTCTTGCCTAATGGGCAATATAGGCCAAACTCCCCCTTTCTTGGAGAGGCCATAGTCCAAATAACTACATTTGACGATAAAACGGTTGTCGTATTTTGAAGTAATATCTTGAACTATGTCTATAGGATTATTTCCAGCAGTGGACTTTCAAAGGCTGGCATAATAAATGCATATAATATCTATATACATATAAATATAAAACAGAAGTTATAACTAAGCCGTTTTTAAAATCAATCGAAAGAATTCAGAATGTAGGTTCTTCATTGAAAGTCATGAAACACGTATAAAATATACGACATAGACTGTTACAAATACACATTCATCTATTCGCGGAATTTCGTTAAAAGGAAATAACAATTTTTGTTTCAGGTGTGTAACATTGCAAAGGTATCTTCTTGAAAGCTTGCATAGGAAACTAAACAGCTAGTGTTAATCCATTAGTTACCATGTACTGACGAGCACTAAAAGTAGCCTATCACAACCACTGCGATGGGCGAGGTGGCCGCGTGAATGCCAATCGGGCCCCGAACGAAAGTACTTTTACTGTGGCCGACGTGACGAGGGTCGGGAATTGGCACAGACCGATCCAGACACAGATCTAGGCTAGACAGTGGAACAGTGGGCTGCACTGGAGGTAATCCAGTGTCTAAGGAAATTTGATATGTGCACGAGCAATTAGAAATTTATTATTTATTAGGCTGTTCTATTCGTTAACCACGTGGTAAAATCTGGGGGGGGGGGGGGGCAAACTTACAGTCCTTATCAAGAACTCAAGGTAACTGTTACATCCAGATTTTTCTTATTTCTAATTTCTTTATAACCTTTTCTGGTAAACGTTATTTTATATATTTTTTTATGTCATGTGTATTTATTTAGTTTATTTATACAAATATGTATGCCACATTTATTTATTTTGTATATATATTGCCTGCACCACTATATATATATATTTTTCTGTTTCGTGTAATGGTTGACTGGGAAATAATGCCAACTGGCATCAAGTCCGCCATTTGTACATTCTGTAATATTTTGTGCAATAAAGTTCAATAAATAAATAAATTATTATTATTAATCGGGTCAGCCATGAAACAAACAGATCGACAAGCATTTGCATTACTAATATTAGTATGAATTTAAACGCAAATCTTGTATTGGTTTTAGCTTTCTTCTATATTTGACTGAGTCGAATCCTTAGCGCGAAATTGTTAGTGTTGAAAGTTTTCATCTCACAAAATAATAACATATATACAAATTAATATTAATAAATAAATAAATCCCTCATACATTGACTTGATTCAGTGATAAGTCGCTTAAATCATTTGTGTTACGGACATCAGACAAAAGAGAAATTACGAATATTCTATTTAAATTAAACACCCAGTCACAGAACAAATACAAACATCATCATATAAATATTTGTCCGGGGTGGAGATCGAAAACACGACCATTGATCATTGGCATTATCTTTGATTTTCTAGAAAAAATATGCCGTTTCAATTAGTCAACAATGACGTTATTCCTATTGGCTATATTTTTTGTACCGTGAGGTACCGGCACTCGGTCTTGAGGTACCGGCAGAGCAGATATTACCTACTGCAATAGGTGTCTACCTGGTGCAGTGGGAGGTACTATTATGCTGCACCGGTGTCGTTAGAGGAGACAAAGTTGCCAGGACCCACAGATGGCGGTATGTCAATCTGAAACAGTGCAGCTAAAATGCACAGGGCGGTGATTGCAGCAGCATAGTCGTCGCAAAAGCTTCGCTCAGTGTTTGCCAACACGCTTGCCCAGCGCGGCAATTATGGGCAAAAAACCTCCTTTCTTGGAGATGGCTGGTGTGTTGATGATAACGATGATATTTTTATATGTAATATCGTTTACTTTTCCGGCTTATTTAATTTCTAATGACTATATTACTACCAAAAGAATAATAAAATTTCAAATGATATATGAAATAAGTTACGTACAAGTAAGAACTGTAACTAACTACTTATTTCAAAGTCAGGTTAACGTATGATGGCGTGCCAAACTATTTATTATTATTTACAAGAAATTGACGTTCTAATCTTACTAAAAGGTTAGATCTTACTGTTCATGGAATGTTCCCAATCATTAAACAATAGTAAAACAATCTTGAATGTAAGAAAAGCAAAAAATATTGTAATATGTACGCGGAAAAGGCCATTGCGGAAAAGGCCATTGCGTAATACATTTCATTATCAAGGCAAATGACGCGATTCCACAATTTTAGAATTTGGCAACTGATTAGAAATTATAATGGGACCGCAAATATCACCGATATAAGTGTTTTGCCGCTTTGCAAGTTCTACATATTCCATTATATATTTTTTAACACGTGAACTTAAAGTATTATTACAATAAATTACAATAACAAATAGCGTCCTCTTCTCTATCAGCTGATAAAGTTTCAGATAGCCTATCAACAAGTAACTAGCGACAGGCACATCTGTTGCGTATCGCAAACGTTGCGACTTGTAACGTTATGTACTTTACCATTGTATGTATTGTATGTATTTCTTACCATTATTCCAATTATTTAGCCTCTGGGGAGTAAAAAATTAGACAATTATCTCGCCTTAAATCAAAAGTGATTGAAAATAAGTACACTAGTTTAATGTGGAGAAGTGCATAAAACTAATTCTTTTACACAAAACTTTCATTCTTACTTTTCACTATTCAAGTTAAAGAATGATTTTCAAAAAAAAATTATACACGAACTTACATTGAATGAAGTACCTTTATACTGAATTTCATTTGAATAAATTCAAACAAAGCAAAGATTAACACTCACCTTACAGTGAACTTACAAAAAAAATTTAGGTATCTTTTGTTTTTAAGTCTCTATTCCTTATAGTTTAAGCCCAGCATTAATATGTCAGCCAGTCAGTCAGTTTCTCTTTTAATATGTATAAATGCACTACAAATACATTAAAAAAATTCAAGGAACAATGACATTTTACTTACTGTCTCTGTTTGTGATTTATTTCAGTGAAGTAAACATTTATTAAATGGTAAGCAAATGGTGAAAGAGGTTTTACAAAGCTTAATAAATTATGGTCAATTTTCGAACATCGGGCTTTTAAAGTTTGATTTTCATACAGCTTGGCAACTTGGTCGGATATATTGACATCTTGTGCCGCCAGACACACTGTTTATCATGACTTGTTGTAAGAAAATATCTTCAGCTTAGGTACCGACTTAATTCATAACATCCCTTGTTTTCATGATCATCGCCAACTCTTTTTCTGCGGCAGCAAAAGCGCGAGTGGCGAAATTGGTTGTATACATCTGGTTGGCCAGCCCGAATTAAGAATATAGGTATTAGGCGCACAAGATAGTAACTATCTTGTGCGTCAAAGATCGTGGGTTCGGTCCCCACCCAGGACAAATACTTATGTGATGAACATTTATCTTTGTATTCAAAATATGTGTTTAAGTATATTTGTCATCCCTCTGTTGTCTGATATCCGTAATACAAGTTCTTCACACTACTTATCAAGGAGTCTGGTCAACGTGTGAGATGCGAATTTAATACTATTTATCATCATTATCATCATCATCGCAGCCATCAAACGTGCATTGCTTTACATAGCATATACAGCCATACGCGTGGTGGTAATTGTAGAGCGTACGACAACGATTTTGCGACGGGAATGCTGCTGCCCATTACTGCCCTGTGGCCTTTGAACTACGAGTACACTGCTTCGGATGAATACATCATCATCTGTCGGTTCCGGTACCTCTTATCTTAAGACTATTATTATCTCTTATATTTGATCTGTGATCGTTATTTTTTTCATTATTCAATAGACTCACTCACGCTTTGAATTTTTTTTACTCTTCTATTTAACCAAACAAAAATACTAAGTTGCCTGTAAGTGTTGCAAGTCTTGAATGACATCCGCTTAATACGACGATTTCTTTACTACTTTTCGAAGTTAAAATAAGAGGTTTCGAATGTTAATGATCCTTTATTTGGAGAGCACGTATTTCTTTCTATCAAGGGAACGTATTTCTTTCCTCCAAGGGTTGTTAATTATTTCTATCAAGGGTAAGTAATAAAAGAAGGCTCTATATCTGAGATTAACCTGTGTGGTATGCATTGTCAGTTGGCGCACTGCCGGCGGACGCCTAGTCCACTGCACCATTGACCTCCTCGTAGGGGACCTCCTTCCTGGGACGGGACATTAGTTATGTAATCCTGGGAATAGGTTGACGGGAACGACTGGACACTCGGTTTTGTCCCTATTTATTATTAAAGAAGTTAAAAACGTTTCATTAGTAACTAACTCTTACCTATTTCTACTGCCAAATAGCAGTGTTCGCAGTTTTGTATATCGATTTGAAGGGTGAAAAAGGCCTGTGTAACCTGACATAATATCTTCAAGTCACAAGGATGGCAACGCGTTAGTGATATCCTTGTGATATTACGAGTGTCTATAAGCTGCAGTAACGCTTGCTATCAGGCGGACTGTCTGCGTATCTGTCGACCTGGTGTAGTAAAAAATAAACATAACAGCAGTCGTCAAAATCTTCTGCAAGAAACAAGCCTTCTCAATGGTTGTTCTCATAATTGCTGCGCTGGCAATGCAAAAACGCAACCGAAGGCAATCGCAGAAAATAACTTCGCGTCCTGAATGCTGCTGCTAATTTGAACATCCTGCATTAAACTTAGGTTTAAACCCGCCTGGTGCTGGCAGACCACATAGTTTAAGGAATCTATGCTTCGTATTTTGTAAATATTATTTATTTTCTATTCTTCTTTTTATTAATTTCCTCTTGCTTGGGGAGGGTAATAAGTTTACTTGAATAAAGAGTATTTTGAGAGTGAGATTGAATTGGACGTACCGCCATCTGTAGGTTTTAGTAAGCCAGTCGCCTCTTACGACACTGGTTGGGAGATTTACTATTATGCTCTGCTGGCATATATACCTACTCCTCAATAGAGGTAACAATACAAAACCTAGTCCCGAGAAATGATAGTCCACCTAGTCAGTCTCTAGGCTAGGCAATGCGTGCCGGTGAAAAGTGCATTGCATAGGCAATAGTGGACGTGTGTCGGGTCCAAAAGCAAAAGCTTCCAGCATACCAATGAGCCTAGCGACCTTAGGTGAAATGCGACTACTCTAGCTCCAGTAGTCCCCTGACATAATCTAGATTATGGTAATATAGGCTAGGTCTCATATGGTTGCTATTGTGGTTGCGCAATGTGGTGTTAGTTTCTTGAGTTGTTTCTATTGTTACTTTTTATTGGAAACTAGTTGTTTATATACTTGAGTAATCATATTATAGGCTGTGTAGTAATTGCAGAGTAGAATAGTACCTCCCCTATTCCAGGTGTCTTAAGAATGATTGAGTTACCGGAACTGATATCTGGAGACATGTCCACCCGATACAGCGTGGTTCAAATGCAATAGGGCAAGCATAGATAGCAACACTGTAGCTAATATACGCTGTGCAATTGCTACCTGGCGACTTAAAAATGTACATTACCCAGTAATTTCACAACATCTCTCACATCCAAACCGGAATATTGCTATTTGGTGGTAAAATACATGAGAGTGAGATGCAGATGACATTTGAATAAGGTATATAAAATATATCATAAATGTTGACCCTTTTGTATTTTATTTTTAACTTACCGAATTGAAGATTTGTTTAACAAGGGTCTGGTGAGAGCCACTTTCAATCAGCGTTTGTATGTTATGTTAGATGCGAAGCAAATAACAATGTATAGTTAGTTAATCTCCAATTAGCAACAACTTGTTGTGATCCTATCTTGTGCGCCAAGGATCTAGGGTTCAATTCCCACCCAGAAAAATATATATATTATGATATTTGTATTTTTTCTGTGTCTGTTAAATATATGTATATAATTAGTATATTTGTGATTCCTCTGTTGTCTGGCGTCCGTAACACAAGTGCTTTAAGTGACTTACCACGGAGTCAAGTCAATGTATAAGATGTTGTGGGAATTAATTTATTATTTATTTATAATTCTTTAAATTCATGCACCAGTATAATCATTATATCACCCAATGGTTGAATTGCTGAAAAGTAATCATTATACTAAGCGCAGATTTCACGACGAGCATGCTGCTGCCTTTCCTCGCCCTGTTCAATTGAGCTACACTGTTGTGGATGAATACCGCCATCTGTTGGTTCCGTTGCTTAAGTCGCCTCTTACGATACCTGGTACAGAGGGAGGTACTGTTCTTCTCCGCCAGTACACCACGGCTTATTAATTATAGCATTAAAACTTTAAATTCACATTTGAAAAGGGATGACGTCTGCAAAGTCAGCTAGTTTATTAATTAAAAAACCCTTGGAAGCAGTTCTTCAGATTTGCAAAGCCGCCGGCGGCCGCACAGTTAGTCAGAGATAGCAATCTGCTGCTCACGCTCACTAATGACATAATTGAAGTCATCTGACATCACCATTTAAAGAGTCAAACATCGTGATAGGAGCTTGTTAATTAGCACACTTTCGTCGCTGAGTCACAGCACCGCCTAACGAATGACACTTGCAAATACAAACAAATGGCTGCACCGAAGCGGATGCGAGCGCGCGTGGAACGAATCGCAGATACTTCGACGCGTGAGAATGGCAATGAAAACTGTTTAGAGAAAACAAACATTTGGTTCTCTTATTGCGTAATAAATAGTAAATTTTATATATTTGTACATGAGATAGATAGACCTCATAGAAAACGTCTGCATTGGTATATAACTCTTATTTTTTTCTACCGCCTAATAGCAGTGTTCGCATTGTTGTGTTCCAGTTTGAAGGGAAATCACTGGGTAATGTGACCTCATATCTTCGAGCCGCATGGTTGTCAACGCGCTAGTGATATCCTTGTGATATTACGAGCGTTTATATGCTGTGGTGACGCGACGATGTCCATACATCCGCATATTGTTACTATTTCACACCGGCTGAATTAGAATATTGATAGTCTCGAATAACATATCATCATTATAACCATTGGAATTCTGGACATAGGCCTCCCTAAGAAAGAGGGAATTATGGCCATAATTGCCGCACTGGGCAAGCGTGTTAGCTATCGCAGAGTGCAGCTTTCGCGACGGGAATGCTTCTGCCCATCTCCACTGTATTTGGGATACACTGTCTCGGATGGATATACCACCATCTGTCAATTCTAACTGTTCGGAATGTAGACTACTTTTTATCCTGAGAACATAATGCCAATTTGAAGACCCGCCTTTTAACTTTTCTCTGAGAAATCTACACGATTTTTTGCACAGGCACAAAGGTACGTAAACTCTCTCCCGATTTAATCGAGTTCCTCAGGAAGACATAGGTTAAAGCTCTCGAGGACAAAGTGGGCAGATAAGTAGTCATGGGTATAATCTAACCTTGTAATCAGAGTCAGGTTAGTCATAAGTATATAAAAATGCGTGTAATTAAAGACACGCAGAGTAATATTTTTCTTTACTAAACAAGAACCACTGGGTAGTGTTGGATAGATATAAGCTATTATAATTCTCTTTCGGGTTCTACGCTTTAGGTATGATGATCATGTTGATCATTAGTACTTTCCCTGACCATAAAAGATATTGGATTAATTGGAGTATCATCATCATACTTGCCATTGAAAGTCCTTTGCTGGACATAAGCCTTTCCAAGAAAGGTTTTTAATGCCCATAATTGCCGCGCTGAGCAAGCCGGTTTGCAATCGTAGAGCGCAGTTTTCGCGACTGGGCTGCTGCCCCTGTGCATTTGAGCTGCACTGTTCCAGGTGGATATACCGCGAATTGCAGTATATCAAAGCTTATTGGGTGGGAGTGAAATCCATCATAGTGGTGACAAAATAATGCACTATACAGAGTGCAATATGATGCAATTTCAGGTACCAGAATCTTACGACACCTGGTGCTATTGCCATAATGCAATAATCTATTGTATGTCTTAGTTTTTCAAGAACTAATTTACTTGAAAGCTGTCATTTTAGTCACCAGCTGACACGACAGACGTTTTCCAGTAAAGAAATTATTGCTATGTTTATCATGAAAAAATCATTGCAACAAAAATTGAGAAATAAACTATCCTATCTCTCAAGAAGGATGAAAATGTTCACAGTAACATTGATTAAAATCGGTTCAGTAGTTCAAAAGTTTCCGAACGATCACAATGACTCGTATTTTTTATATATACAAATATGTTTTTCTTTTCTCTATAATTTCCTGTATTCTTCAGGTTTGCAACGCAGCTGTGGTGTCTATGAGCAACGCTGATAGCTTACCATCAGGTGAGTCATTAAAACTTTGAAAAATGTTACGTAATAGCTCAAAAATGTTTAGGAACATCTATAAATCAAGCTACCCATAAAACAGTCCGTTAGACTGTGTGGTACCGGCAGAGTGGAATAGTATCTCTCTGCAGCACAAATGCAATAGGCCGGGCAAGTGCAGCAGCATCCCGACGCGAAGCTTCGCTCTGCAGTTACCACCTCGGTTGCCCAGCGCGGTAAATATGGAGGCATTTGTCCAGCAGAAGACGTTCAACGGCTGATATGAATGCCGCTACAGTCAAAATTATAATATTTATAGCACGATTTACAAAGTGGACTCAACGTTAATATCAATGTAATGGAATACCCACTTTAAGATATATGGCAAATGCTAGTCGACTAATTAATTATTACAAGCGCATACAAGCAATACGAGCGACACATCCTGTCCCAGTTTCTATGTTTAGCCAGGATGCATTGGTTGGCTACTTGTGTCAGTTTATGACCATAACACGTCAAATCATACTAGACCATTTCCTAATGTTTTACGATTAAAAATGTCAATGTAAAAGTAAAAATATTGTATTTTTTTTTTTTTTATAATACGAAGGCAGCAAACCAGCATACGGTCCGCTTATTGTAAACGTGACCGCAGCCTATAGACACCCGTATCATCACAAAGATATCAACGCTAGTGATAGTCACCAATCTTGTGAACTGAAGATACAGTGTCATATTTACCCAGTAATTTCACTGCCTCCCTCACCCTTCAAACCGGAACACAGCAATGCGAGTAATGCTATTTGGCGGTAGAAATAGGTGAGAGTTATATATATTACCTCTAGTAGTTATTTTTAATTTTAATAAGATTTTAAATTTTTCAAATAATATTTTTATAAATATAGATTTACTTATTACAATATGAACCAAATGATGAGTGAATACAAATGACCCTAACTACCTTGTAAGGTTATAATTCATTTAAACAAATAGGTCATTAAGTGGCCGACTTTAAAATGCGTCTAACCGGCACCAGTCAGATCCTAAAAATGCGTTTTTCCTATACTCTTAGAAAGATTGCTATGCCAATTTAGCTGTAGAGTTATTCTCAAATAACATACCTTGATTTTATTCATGTAAGATTATCTCATACAATAAATGTTAAAATTTAGTTTGTATTACTACCGTATTCACTGGCGCGGCGCCACTGCCTAAAGATGCCTTCTACTTATGACATATCGAATATAATAATAATTGGTGATTCTGTTATGTTGCTTTAAACTTTAAATTTAATAAAGGACACATACTATCTCTTTTCTTTTACCTTATTTATTATTCAACATAGTTTTAAGATAGCTTGACCTTGATTATATATATTTTCTACTATTATAGGGTAATCTTTGTTCAGAGGTCTTCTTTACAAAATTACAAGATATCCTTGTTGTACAATAATAAAGTTAAATAATTAATATTATAAGTTTTTAAAGCTGACAGACAGTACAAGTGTACGAACCACATCCTGTCCCACTTTCTATATTTAGACGAGATCGGGCCCACTCCCGTCGTCGGACAACTTAGCCACTTAGCTTGAAAGCTCTTTAGGAATTATGTCAGATTATTTTAGTGTATATAAATATGTATTTATTTATATACCGTATACATTAGCATATACTAGTATATACTATTGGCGCATCGTGGTTTTTCCCACGTAGTTCTTGTTTCCATAAGAGTATTAAATAATAAATCTATCTGAAGTCACTCTCTATAACATCAGCCATCTGCCAAAAGTGAAAGTCAAAAAAAGCTTATTTTTGTTGAAAAAACCGTACATACATACATGGGCCTATTTGGAAAAGCTATTGTATATTTTGATATTAGAAACAGATGGTATTTAAATTTATCGTTTTCATTAAAATTCTATTCTAAAGCCTATATATTTGATTCCTATATATTTTTATGTAAGTATTAATACGTAACCTATACATATTTTAAAGACACAATCATTCAAAACTGTGAGGTATCGGTTGACTAGAATATTACCTCTCCCTGTATCAGGTGTAGTTAGAGACGCCTGAGGAACCGACAGATGGTAGTGTAGTGTATCCACCTGAAACAGTGCAAGGTTGAGCATCGGCAATTCTGTCATAAGCTACGCTTTGCAATTGCTTTTAATATAAGCTTCGAATATCCCCACTTTTGTGGAGTCCTATGACCATCAGGGGGCGATCTACGTTTGTCAATACATAATGATACAAAACTAATGCGATTACAATTTAAAGATCTTTATTTACTCAATTAAACAACATGCATGTCATTAGTATAAGTACATTCATGAATTTAAACATTTCAAAATTAAACAGAAATATTCCCACAACATCTCATATATTGTTATGTCTCCGAGGTAAGTCTTAAAGTACTTGTGTTACGGATATCAGACAACAGAGGAATCTCATATACAAAAACACTCAGATACAAAACAAACACAAATATCATATATAAAACAGCTCAAGCAAAGAAAATCCACATTTTAAAATAATATCAGTGCAGGGTAGATCGAAAGAAATGGCGACTCGTTCGCTTCGCTCAATAATCCATGTCGAGTCAAATAGAATCTGTCGTTAGTAATTCTTCTCAAGTAAAATATATCAATCAGTAATACCGCCATTTTGGTGTTTATTGGTTTCTTTTACAACTTTGCAAAGCAGTCTATGAAACCAATAAAAGGATTGCTTGAGGATGAAACCAATAAAAGGAATGCTTACAAGGCAATTGGAGGCTGTTTTAAAATTATAGTTACGCTAGCTAAGAATTCAGAAAAAGTAAAAAAAAAACGGAACGTAAATTCATGCTTGCCGTGATATTTACAAATAATGCATTTTTTTAAGAATAATATTTCTTAAGCTATCATCATCACATCAGCCAATGAAAGTCTACTGCTGGACATAGGCCTCCCCAAGAATGGAAGAATTCGCCTATAATTGCCACGCTGGGCAAGCGCAGCGAGCAGCTTTCGCGGGAATAAAAGAGAAGAGAGAGAATTAAAAAGAAAATTTTAAGCACACAAATTATATTTATTTCAATATATTTCATAACTGTAAAATAGTTAAATTAAAGTCTTTATATTATTGACGGGCCCGATGGCGCAGATGGTGATGATCCTATCTTGTGTGCCAGGGGTTCGATTCCCAACCAGAGCAAAAAATTATATGATGATATTTACATTTGTTCAGTGTTTGGGTGTTAAATATATTTATTTAAAATGTATAATTCTTCTGATGTCTGGCGTCTGTAACACTAGTTCTTTAAGCGACTTACCACTGAAACAGGTCAATGTTTGAGAAGTAATGGGAATTTATTATTATTATTATTTAGATGCGTTCAAATATTTGTGCATTTTATCTGTAATTTTATTAAGGTGTGACCATATTTTTCACAAATATATAGAAAGTTCACCGGGTAATCTAGTATTAAATATTACTTTTCAACAGAAAATTTCAAAATTGCAGCGACCATATATAAAATACTGGTGCGGTATTGCCTTTTTGTGGACACAGATTGCTTCTAGCTAAGGATAGGATATACAGGCCGGCAATGATCCGGTCCGACAGCCGGCTTTCTCTTCCGGCGTCAGAAAACGCATTTCCCGATCTACCGCGTTTTCCCGATTCGACATTATGCGGTCATTGACCTCATTATGCGACTACTTTAACATGCATATAGCATTAATAAAACATCTATGTCTGTATAAAGGGATATATATCTCGATGATAAAATCAATTAATTGACACTTGTTTTTTTTTTCATAAATCAAAAGAAACACAATTTTAAATTAAATACAAAATTATAGGCTCATAACAAATTTTTAAAACGGGATTCTTGCGACGTACCTGCAGACAGTTTGACTCAAATGCACAGGGCGGGGATGGGCAGCAGCATTCCTGTCGCAAAAGCTGCGCCCTGCGATTGTCAACACGCTTGCCCAGCGCGGCAATTATGGGCAAAATTCCCTCTTTCTTGGGGGGGTGTATGTCCAGCATTGGACTTCCGCTAGCTGTGAAGATTTTGACAAGGGCCGCGACTTTTCAGTGTGAAAATGAATTAAACAACACTGAAAAAAAAAATCGGTCAAGTAGGACCAGCAATTATTATATTACCTTCCGTTCTATACTCAAAAAATAAGCATAACTGAAAGGTCGCCCCACAACCGACACCACGTAGTCCCGTCTCGAGTTGTGTAGGCGCAGAGAGGTGAGGCATCCCGCGGGCTGAGGAGTAGATGGTGATTAGCGAACTGCGGTGGCGTGAATGCTATCTTAGACAATTAGCATTCGTTTAATCCCCGGAGCCACAAAGCACCGGAGACGTGGCAAAAAATCTAAGCTAATTTAGCTTAGATTTTTGCCACTTCTCCGGCCCGCCATAAATATCTTTCTTTTAGTATTTCTGATATTTACCGACATGTGTTGGGTAAATTCTAGGTTATACGGGTATGAGGTAACAGGCTGTGAGGCCGTGAAAGGGGCCGCTACAGACTGGGTAACGTGATAACATGCTTCGCAGCACCAGATGTTCAGTCCAACTGTCGGTTGTACAGCCGGTGAGTCCGTCGCAGCCTTGCATTTCCATTGGTATGAATTACAGGGTTGGCTACAAGTATAGTACTACTAGTATACTAGAATTTACCTGTACTACTACTAGTATAAAAAAGGTTGTACAGGTAAATTCTAATTTGTACCGGTAAATTTTAGGTTGTACCTTTAAATTCTAGCTGGCTGACTTATATAGTACCTATATATATATATATATATATATATATATATATATATATAGAGATATATATATATATTTTTCAAAGAGCAAATTCCCGTACCCGCCTGATTCCAGCGGTGACCCTCAAGAATCGAAGTGTTAACGTATCAGTTCACTGCCAGTGACATCTGTCAGATTGTTTTAAAATAAGGGATTAAAATCGTATCCCGGAAGTAAGAAGGGGTGGCCGAATATTTAGTAATAGATGGTTAGGCTCTATGGTTGCACCTGAATCATTAGCGTCAATCAAATGACAGAAGACATTATCATAGTGGCTGTTGGATCCGCGACTCGTTTCATAACAGACTAACATTTATCACTGCCTTCGATCGCGTGGACTATTTTTTACGGTAGGGTTGCCAGGTTTAACTAGTGATTTCGATTTATTGTCTTAATTAAAGTTAGAAGTATATATACGTGAAAACAAAGAAAAAAACTGTACTATGAACGGATAGCCAGAAGTCTTTACGTGATCCTCATAATACCAGCTTCGCTGAACTGGTGCAGTGGCAATCACCAAGCGTAGCATCACCGCTCCATTGGATTTAAACTGTTTAGAAAGGCTAGTATATAGTTATACCGCCATTTGTCGGTTCTTAAAACACTTGATACTGAGGGAGACTAATTTACTGCGCTGCTTACATACTTAGATAAGTATTAAGAGGGTAGAAAAATAAAAAATGAATGTGAATTGTTTGTGGTTACAGAATGATTGGAGGCAGGGGATTCATACTTCTGTTATAAATCTATTCGACGAATAAGAGACTAGATATGCAAATATGTTTCCTAAAAGGTTTCGAATTGTCAAAACTTCGCAATCAATATTAATCTATAAAAGTGAGATATTGAGTTTAAAAATGACTGTAAAAAATGGACAAATCGATGCATAAGTTCTAACACCGCGTATGTTGTGTTGGTTACCGCAAAATTGGCAACTTAATAATTAAGCCCAATGAATTACATTTCTAACGCTGCAGTAAATGTTGTTTAAACAAAATCTATCTTGCACCAATTAAATGAACAAGCAATTAGTTTTAAAATGATTTTATGAAACGTGAGCAATGTTTTCCCAATTGTACAAAGTGTCAACATTTTGACATACGCTGTGTTAGAACTTAAACGACGAAATGGTTTTATTTATGAGTATCCAAACTTTCATAATCACTCGTATAAATTTAAGAAAAAGTAATAACCCTATCTCCGTGTAGCATGTTTTGATTTATATCGCCTCATTCGAATGTTATGACAGCATTTCTGCAATTCAAAATTTACATCGCAATTTATACTGAAACTATAAGGAATCTTAATAGAAGTTCTTACGAACAGGTTAATTTCCTTTGCTGACGCTATTGTGATAAGAAACTTTAATTATCAGTATCAACAAATTATTTTTTAATGATATTACCATATTCCTCAAATGACCATATCAAATCAATCACAAAATGGTATAGCTACGATTTAAAAATTGATGACAATGGACTGTATTCAAACATGGCGATGTCTAATCTATACTAATATTTGAAAGCTGAAGAGGTTGTTTGTTTAAACGCGCTAATCTCAGAAACGGCTGGTCCTATATGAAAAATTCTTGCAGTGTTAGATAGCCCAAGTGTCGAGGCAGGCTATAAGCTATATAACATTGTGCTAGGACCAATAATAATGAAGCATAAATGATATTAATGTATGCTTGTTTGCCGACCTGCTCTAATAAAACAAAAACCTAAAGTTCCTCGTATATATAATTATAAAGTTGTATCTTAGGGTTCCACCCGCGTAGTTTTCTTCATCGAGAGAAATATCAGTTAATATATAACGTATGTTAATTTTCAAAAATGTAGTTTTCACGTGGTGAAAGAATGTTTAATAGCAGTTGAGTAGTTTTTGAATAAAATTAGAAAAAACAAACAATCATTCATCTATTCAATATTAGACTGGCGTTCCGCGACTTGGCCTGCGTGATATTTACTTTATGCACAATGCAACAGATCAAACTGTTCAAAGCTGTCAAAACTTCACAATTGATATTAATCTTAAAAAGTGAGACAATGAGTTCAAACTTGACAGTAAAAAAATTGACAGATACGTATGGGTATGTTGGGATATGTTGCCCATCGTACATCCCGGGGGACCTCGCACATTTCGGGGATTACGACAAGCCAATGTCGATCTCTGGCAGCTAAGAAATAGATTTAATTCATTCATTTTTAACGTTTGGACAAGGTACGCCATATTTTAAATCGTAGCCGACTTCTTGTAATTTTATTGTGATTCATAATTGAAAATATGAATTCACCAAAATAAGAAGTAGTATTTTCTGGTTTCGTAAAAGCTGAAACGAAACATTCCAATTCGTCTTAATCAATATCTGTCTCTTTATAAATAAACAAATTCCCACAACATCCCATACATTGAGCTGATTCCGTGATAAGTCGCTTAAATCACTTGTGTTACGAACATCAGACAACAGAGAAATCATAAATTTACTACTTAAATACATATATTTAACACTCAGACACAGAACAAACATTAATATCATAATATAAATATTTGTCCTGGGTGGGGATCGTATCCATGACCTTTGGCGTACAAGACAGGATCAGTACCATCTGTGCCCGTCATCGGGTCTTTCTTTGTGATTTGTATTGTAGTTTATTGTTTTGCATTTATTCAGTCTAAAGCAAAACTTTTTCTTTCACTCACAGTGGTGTTACCCGTGCATTAGAATTTGGGAATTAAATATAGTTTATAATACTTACAGATAATGAAACTTTTTAATAATTACAATTAAATACTTTTATCGGTTCTATGTTTATTTGTTACAAACGTACAAAATTACATATAAATATTCGTAATATACAGATAACTGTGAGGTACAGACAGACAAGATAAGTACCTCTCTTTGTACCAGGTGTCGTAAGAGGCGACTGAGGTAACAGAACCAACAGGTTAACATGGCGGTATATATATATATATCGATTTACGTAAAACGGTATATATTTATACCCGCGGTACTTTTTGAAGTTGCAAGTGACTGTGCCGCATTCTCTCTTATGAACTGTCCACTGTCAAATGCGCTGTGCACGACATAACGGAGCTTCCCCGATATCGTCGAAGGGATTGTGGCGGGTAACATGTAAACATTAAGCATGGGTATATTATTAGTACCCCCTTTCTGTGTCTTAATAAATAAGAATCATGGTTTAGCTGTATGCAAATTGTATTTATCGATTATTTTTCTAAAAAAGTCTTTATATTTCTACATTCTAGCTCACAGGGTTGGGATGGGCAGCAACATCCCCGTCGCGAAAGCTGCGCTATGCGATTGGCAACACGCTTGCCCAGCGCGGCAATTATGGACAAAATTCCTCCTTCCTTGGTGTGGCGTAAATCCAGCAGTGGACTTCCAATTGCTGGATTTACGCCACACGCTTGCTTCAAAGTGGCTGTTATGATGACGATGATAGTATTTAACTAAATAGTACCTATATATATATATCAAAATTTCGTGACTCATTTGTCCGGGATGAACTCCAAAACTACTGAACTTATATGATCCAACTTAAAAGATATCAAGGATATTATATACCTCCAATTATAGTCAAAATACAATTGCGGATACGCAACGGATTGCAGTTTAATGTGATGGCACTATCACTTCGGTAACTGCCCAATTTTTTTTTTTGCGTTTTGACTTCTCAACCTCATAACACGCGCAAAAGCAATAGTCATTAGAATAGGTAAACTAGAATTATTTATGCCCATAGACAATTTTATTGGTGAGCAACTAATAAACCTGTTGTTATGACCAATAATCTTTTCATGTAGCTCTACGTAACTCACTATAAACCAGGTTCACCCGAGTTCAACAAGTGAAAGGAGAAAATCTTAAGTTTCCCATCCACTTCCTCGATCCGCCGCGCACTTCCTATGCCTAGGTTCGTACTTGGTACTGTGGGGTAAACAAACTCGCAAACAACGCTGTATCTAAAGCTTAAGAAGGAAACTTCCGATTATAACAGGTTATATTAATTGAAATGATTCGTAGATTACCTTATAAAACACTGTTACTTTGAAAGGGTTTTTGCATGGAAGATGCTGGTTTATATTTATAACTAGCTGTGCCCGCGACTTGGTCTGAGTCGAACTTTTAGTAGTATAGTAGCCTTCCTCGATAAATAGACTATCAAACATTGAAATAATTTTTGAAATTGGAGCAGCGGTTCCTAAGATTAGTGCGTTCAAACAAACAAACTCTTCAGCTTTATAAAATTAGTGTAGATGATATTTATTAGAAAAAAAAATTAGTCTCAGGAGTCACTTAAACACGCTTGTTGTACACAAAGATGCTTAAAACAAGATTTGTAATAAGTGCTATACATGTAATGTGTTCTCTGATATCCGTAACACAAGTGCTTTAAGCTTCTTATATGTATGAGATGTCATATTTATATATTTATAAAGATATCAAACTAATATTATACCATAAAATATAATAACAATAAATTCCCACAACATCTCATACATTAACATGACTCCATGATAAGTCGCTTAAGGCACTTGTGTTACGGATGCCAAACAACAGAAGAATCACAAATATACAACATCATATATGTAAATATCACCATATAAATTGTTGCTCTGGGTGGGAATCGAACCCATGGGGATCTGCGCCTGCGTGATATCTTGATAGATAAAAGACTTCCAACTATTGAACAGCTATGAAGTGTTTATATTGAAATAAATAAAATTAATGTCCTAAACTATTTTTTTATGCTCTCTCTCTCACCGTTTAAACCTTGACGGCACTTTAACAATTATTCTTATATCAAAATTAGCCAAACCGTGGTTAGGCCCATTGAGTAAGAAAATAATTAAATCTTTATTTGATGTAAGGATCTATGCTACAGACGCCAGAAAATAGAGGAATTACAAATATACTTAAATACATATATTTTATACCCAGACCCAGAACAAACACAAATATCATATCTTTGGGAATCGAGCCCACGACCCCTGACTCATAAGACTGGATAAACCTAAATTACCGTAGTTATGAAGTAAATAATGTCTAACTTTATAAATAGCATCTTTCAAGTAACTATTATTATATACCTCTCCCAAGTAAGACGAGCTCGCTTCTACTTTCACTGTTCAAATAAATATATTATCAAAAGAAAACAAACGCTTTTGACTTTAATTAATTACGTGTTAAGACGCAAAGCGTAATTAGCGGAATAATTCATTAGCAGGCCTTTGTTACTTCTTGATGAATTTATCTCGTAATCGGTGTTAAATATAAACACATTATATTTAACACCGCGGGTGTTAATTAATTTCTTTTTTTTTAATATAAATTTATTCACAACATCAGATAAGTTGCATTTGTGTTAGGATTATCAGGCAATAGACGAATTAATAATGATATTAATTCCATAATCCAGACATTTTTTTTATAATTAATTTATAATTAATTACGCAACAATAAATAAAGTACTGTCACAAAAAATATAAATAAAGAGAAAAACTTTGTGATTACCCAAGTATACATACACTATAGCCGTGAGGTACCGGCAGAGAAGAATAGTACCGCTCACTGTACCAGATGTCGTAAGCGGCGACTAGGGTACTAGAAACGACAGATGGCGGTATATCCATGCAAAAAAGTCAGCTCAATTGTACAGGGTGGGAATGGGCAGCAGCTTCCCCGTCGCGAAAGCTGCGCTTTGCGATTGCCAACACGCTTGCCCAGCACGGCAATTATGAGCAGCATACCCCCTTTCTTGGAGAGGCCTATGTCCATCAGTAGACTTTTAATGGCTGGTATGATGATAATAATGATGACACGCACTTAAGTATATAAGATGAAGATAACTACCAGTATTATGGTATTTCAAATCGGCAGCCCAACATCCTGGGGAGAACACACGCCCCCCTCTATATACACCTATCCCTAATATATAAGTATGCAAAGGTGACGTAAGAGGCGACTAAGGTACCAGAAATGACAAATGGCGGTATATCCATTCGAAACAGCGTCGCTAAAATGCAACAGGGCGGGAATGGGCAGCAGCCTTCGAAAATCTACGCTTTGCGACTGCCACCACGCCAGCCCCGTCACCGTACGTCACGTACTTATCGCCAAAATTCCAGTCCAGCATAGGATTTCCAATACGGTATAATGATGAGGGCAACACCAGGATACAGAATAAACACAAATGTACAGAATAAACACAAATGGTCATTGGTCTCCACAACCATCGAACTCGGGACAAAGGCCAAGCAAATGTCCTAATACATGTTATTATAACATATAGATGTTGGTTCGGGGCTAACTTCTAAACTACTGAACCGATTTTAATGTTTTGCATACTGTGCACAGTTTGATCTAACTTGAGAGATTGTGTTTATGTTACAACTAGCAGTTCCCGCGATCATCCGCGTGACTTTAGGGGGGTATAGTAGTCTTTGTCGATAAATGGACTATGTAACACTGAGATATTTCTTACAAATTCGGACCAGCGGTTCCTCAGATTAGCACGTTTAAGCAAACAAACAATTTCTACGAGTTTATAATTTTATTATTACAATTTATAGTGTTATGTTATTAGTACAATTTTTCAGGGTGAGTTTGTCGTAGTAAAGAAGTTAATAGGTCTCTCGATTTTTCTAATAATACCGGCTTCGCACGGGTGGACAATTGTTTTAAACATTTGGGTTAAACATATATGTAGTGGCTAAAACTGATAAACTTAGAATCTAGTACCTACAATTCGACACAGAACCAAAAATCTCACTGTAAGAAATTTTATCAATTCAAAGGTAGATAGATGATTGTGCCTAACCTAAAAAAGTTGTAAGATAGAAAATCTACCCGGTTTTGGGTATATCTTAACGGAAACTACTCTTTATCTACCAAATTAAGTCTCAGTTAAGCTAAGGATTGGCGAAACACGAGTTAAACGTATCATCATATGCAATATTATAAAGTATGAATTATTAATTCAAGGATTATTTACTATTTTAGTTTTTTGCTGTGTGTTGTCGTTACACATTTTGGGAAGACTTTAATTTCTCAACATAATTAGGAGTATTTATTTTAAATTTAGTCCACAGGAAAGTCTCAGGAAATTGGCGGTTTAAGCGAATTTAAAAATTCTTGGGGATAGCACACCATATCTTCTATGTCGCATACGGTGTAAATAACATGCTAAACAAATAAAATCTATCAAGTCGTAAGATTTTAATTCTAAATCTTTGCACGCTCCCCTCTATATACATCTATCTCTAATATATAAGTATTAAAGTACTATATGTGCCTTGATATACTGGTAGAGTAGAATAGTACCTCCCACTGCACCAGGTGTCGTAAGAGTAGACTAAGGTGCCAGAACCGACAGATGGCGGTATCCATTCGAAACAGTGCAGCTCAAATGGACAGGGCAGTGATGAGCAGCTGCATCCGCGTCGCGAAAGCTGAGCTCTGCGATAGCCAAGACGCTTTTCCAGCGCGGCAATTATGGGCTAAAAACCTCTTTTTGGAGAGGCCTATGTCCAGCGGTGGACTTCCAATGGCTGGTATGGTGATGATATGGTAATGCGAGATTTTTTTATAGGAATTAATATGTTTTTTAATATTGTACATAGAGCATATTTTTGTTCTATCATTCATAATTTCAGCAAGTCGTTTTATTAAAATGTTCATACTTTAGATTACATTATTGAAATTTTAGTAGAGATCCCTAGATTTTTCTAGTAAATTTATCGTAATCGAAATTTGTCCAGTACTTTGAAGTTTATTCATGCCAATCATCCAAAAAGACTACGTTTTTTTTTATAATTTTACTCAATATGTGTGTATGTATAGAGTGGTCTATTTTAGTGTTTTACAAACTTTTATGAATGAGGTATGTATAAAAATATCTTCTGATAACACCATGAAAACTAAACTAATAATACTCTGTGAATACTATATACTATATTACTTATATCTCGCACCCTTAATATGCAAGTGACTCAAAGTTCATGTATTTCCTGACTGTTTTATATCGACATTAACCATGTTATTCTAGACACCCGTAAAAATAACAGGTACTCTTCTTTTTCATATAGTTTCATCTCTTTTTGTGATACATTTCAATTAATAATGATGATAATAACCTTTATAGATTTCAATTAATTTTGTGTCAAACGAATTGCAATAAACCTAATGATAACATAATCGGCGGTACAGTTTGGCTTTGTAGTTACGAAGCTACACTCCGCCAACTTAAGTTATTATACCAATGGATGGCTTAACAAGCAAAAAAATCAATACGCGAGAACAGTGACGCCCGGCGCGCGGCGTAGGGGGAAGAAGCGCCGCCGTTTGAAGGTTTGAGTTTTGAATTCATTTTAATAACCGATAAGATAATATTCTGTATGAGCGATATACCAGTATCAGTAATATATAAAACGGCTAAGAATATCAGTGAAATCTTTCAAGATTACTCCACGTAATATTGGTGGTTTTCACACACTATGGAATTAACCCACGCACATATCATTTAATCGAGATACTAAAGTTGCATGTAAACACGCACAAGCAGTATCCCCCAAAAATTACGAAATTTAGTTACATATATGGTTTAACTTTGATCCAACTACATATATATATCATTGCCATAATATGCCTTCGGATGCGAATTGTGTTTGCGTGTTCTAACTCAGTTTAACGCCCTCTATTGAATCTGTATGTTGTTATGTCTTTGCTGTAAAATTCACCATCATTATAAAAACAAAACAACTCTAGTATCGACGTCAATCATATTGTAGCAATTGCGTTTATATATTATTTTGTAATCACATTCATCGAACAGTTTAGGTAAGGTAATCTATTTTTATTTTAAATTTAATATAACCTGCGTAAGTTGGTAGATACGAAGCTTTTTTATTACGAAATAATTTTTAAAAACAGGTCGTGTTACTTCTGTCATCAAAAATTCATTATTATCATCATACCAGCTATTAAAAGTCCACTGCTGGACATATGACTCTCCAAAAAAGGAAGTTTTTGCCCATAATTGCCGCGCTGGGCAAGCGTATTGGCAATCGCAGAGCGCAGCTTTCACGATGGGGATGCTGCTGCCCATCCCCGCCCATTTGAGCTGCACTGTTTCGGATGGATATTCCGCCATCTGCCGTTTCTGGTACCTTAGTCGCCTCTCACGGCACCTGGTGCAGTGGGAGGTACTCGTGAGGGATTTATCGCTAACAAGCTGGGCACCATACCTTTTTACTTATATAAACTTTGAATGTTACATTTATTTATATATAAGAATCAATATCCCACTAATAAATTTAAAGCTTCTAGCTCTAACAATAGCGATACTTCCATACAACTTTTCATCCCCCCTTTCGACCTCTTACAAATCTTATGTCGAATGAAAAAGTAGCCTATGTCCTTTCTAAGGTTTTAGACTATTTGTATACCAAATTTAATTTAAATCTGTTAAACAGACACACAGAGTTACTTGCGTATTTATAATATTAGTACGGATAATGCATCAGCTGAGTAATTTCATTTCCTTAGTTTCTGTAATAATATATGCGCTATATATCTGCAGTAAACAAAATGTCTAATTACAATCCTATCGAAAGAATTTGTACATTATAATGAAGTTGCGTCACGGTGTGACATCACAACTTCATTTTGAATACCTCTATTAACTACCATACGCATTCCAATAAACCCAACAAAATCGGAGGGTACAGTTTTACGTCCGCATCAAAAATTAAATTCTGCCACTGGATAGTTCAACGAACAAAAAATCAATACGCGAGAACAGTGACGCAACCCACGCGGTGCGGGGGGAAACGACGCCGTTTAAAGGTTTGAGATTTGCAGATAATACTACTTTCGACTGGGAGAAACTATGATCGTTTTAATAACCGATACGATAATATGCCGTACGAGCGATATTCCTGTATCTTTAATAAATATAGCAGCCAAGAATATTTGTGAAATCTTTCACTTAATTTACTTCACTTAATATTTGTGGTTATCACATACGTGCATCGTTTAATCGAGATACTAGAGTTGCATATTTTATACGCACAAGCAGTATCCCCCAAAAATTAAGGTATTGATTTCATTATTCGGGTATTAATATCATATATATAATAATCATATTAATAATTTAATTATCATAGCCATAATATGCCTTCGGATGCGAATTATGTTTGCGTGTTGTAGCTCCGTTTAGCGCCCTCTATTGTTTATGTATGTAGTTATGTCTTCGCTTTAAAATTCATTATCATTATAAAAGAAAAACAACCCTGGAATCGACGTCATACACGAAACATATTGTAGCATTTGCGTTCATATATTATTTTTTGATATATTTAACGATCACCGTCATATTAACTCGACCAGATAGTACCTGATGTCTGTGCCTCACGTGGATGCAAAATAATAAGTAAAATATACTCAGCGGTCCGGGAAATTGGTAATTGTATTTGCACCTAAACCTTCCAGTCAGTTGTCAGTTTGAAATTAGTATTGAGATGTGCTCAGGGCTTTTACAAGCATTTCTTATTTTTTTACTGTCTTGCAATGTAGGTTTGTTCGGATGAAATCTTGCAACTCAATTTTGAAGTAGAATAAATTTTGAATTCTTCTAACGATTAAGCTGATTTTTAATACAATTTTATTTTAGATTAACATGTATTGGTGTTGCCGTCATTTTTAATCTAATGTTGTGAAGCATCCAAGATGGCTGATTTCTTATTTTTAACGCACTCCTGCAATAGGGTATCAAATGTAAAGACTTGCAAAAAATAAGTCAAAAATAAAGTGAAGTCACTCGAGTTTCAATATGGCGGACTACTAAAAATGGCGGTCTAGTTATTTTTGATGCACTCCTGCAATATGGGTATCAAATGAAAGTGCTTGCTGAGAATAATTGAACATTACTGACATACTTTTAGAACATACGAGTTGACTAAAATTGATTAAATTCTGTACAAAGTATTTTATAATTTACTCGTCGTTCTAACAGTAGTGAATTAAAGTAGTATTAGAGGTAGTGGATATTTTAATTAATTTAATGTATGTATTTATAGTCAAAGAAGAAGTAACTTTATGCACTTTTTCTCTATATTTACTTCATCTGAATTCAAATTAATGACGTTCAGATTGTTATATAACTCAGAATCCTAAAATCAAGTAACATATCCAAACCACATCAGACGGCACAGATGGTGATCCTATCTTGTGCGCCAAGAGTTATAGGTTCGATTCTTACCCAGAGCAAATACTTATATGATGATATTTGTGTTTGTTCGGTATCTGGGTGTTAACTATATGTATATTATAGGCGTATATAGAGGGGAGAGGGGTCAGCTGTGTCCACCACCAGAATATTGAGCTCGAAAAGTTCGCCATGGCATGTCAGGAGCCAGGCCCCCCAAAGATTAATCTTATATACGCCCATGACCAGATGAATACTTAATGATTTTAAATATCCAACCATAATTTCAAATACACTTTTAACACAGTCGCGTTCCAGATAAATAAGTCGTGCTGTTTTCCCAAACGGCCAAAAGTCTAAAAGAACAACTGCCCACACACAAGAAGACAAATACTGATGGCCCCGTTTCCGAAACTTGTATAAACACATCGCCTTTGTGCGTTTGACACAGAAAAGTATAAAGATTCGCCAATTTGAAACATAAAGAGATGCTAATTTGCTCGGTGTTTGAGTGAATCATATCGGAGCCAAAAACTGTGACAATGACCTTTTGCACACTCGCGGCGTATTTCCTAAAGTGTGTATTGAGGATAAACAATTATGAAACGCATTGATACGTTCTAAGATTTGTCGAACAATTTTGTAAATATTTCTTAAGTATCTTAACAATGTTATTACGTTGTCAGCGTTAGAAATGAAGCAGAAATTACTTAAAATCAAATTACTCATTTAAACGCTTTAAATTTATTTCACCTTTTACATCTTTTGTTCGCCATTCCCAACCGTTCTGAATATTTTAGATATATCTTTATTATGAGTAGAATACACACCGAATGTGTAAATAAAATGGCTGGTCGTAATAACAAATTTAATTGTTTTAATACATGATCACGTTAAATCTTATCTTCATAACGCATTTTAATATCAAATCCACATCAAATATTTCCGTTTCATATTATCGTCACACGCACACATTGATCAACCATGAATGATTACAACCTGCATCATTTACGGATTATTAAAAATATTCTTGACGTAGTTGATAACACAAGATCTAAACTTAAGTACAATATTTTCGACTACACTATCATCTCCCGTATGGTCTAGTGGCTAGGATACCTGGCTTTCACCCAGGAGGCTCGGGTTCGATTCCCGGTACGGGAAATCTTTTTATTTTTTTTTAAATACGTATTTTAATTTATTTTCATTATTTTTTATGCAAAAACTTAAAACAGATTTGTATCAACATTAAAAATAATCAATCAAACATCAATTACTAAAACAAACATCGCTTAAGTGAATTCACAGCGAGTCCATCACGACTTAACACTTCGGATATCGCTAATTACCCTAAATGGGTAATTAAACGATTTTCGTGACCATTATATTCTTGCGTACATTTAATAAATATTAAATGCAGTGTATCGATCGGCCACAACCCCTGCTTGTCATTTAAATTACTCAATAATGCACAGAATTTGCATATTGTTGTGTAACGATGAATAAATTAACATTATGTTTTGCTAATCAGCCGCTCATTAAAATCTGTCGATGGATAAGTGTGGATATTTCGCGCGAGCGTCGTCGTCGCAAGTGAGAATCGGTAATTTTCGCGTAAAATTTGGATTAATACATTTATTATGATATAATAAGAGTGAAAGCATTTTTTTATATTCATCAAATCATTTTCATTCTCATTTCAAACTCAATTTAATCATTTTTTATTAAGCCATTGGAAGTCCACTGTTGGAAATGGCCTCTCCAAGAAAGAAGGGTTTTTGAACATTATTGCCGCGATGGGCATTCGACGAACGTAGCTTTTGCGACGGAAATGCTTCTCATCCCCGCCGTGTGCATTTGAGCTACACTGTTTCGGATGGACATGCCGCGATCTGTTGGTTCTGGCACCTTATTCCACTGTTACGACACCTGATACGGAGGAGGTACTCTGTCGGTACCCCACGCCAGTTTTTTTTATTACTAAGAATGCAACAGCCTGTTAGTTTGATAAAGAAAAGGTAATACAAGTATAAGTGTCACCATATAGACGCTCGTGTCATCACAAGGATATCATTAGCGCATCGCTAACCTTAACTTAATATGTCACATTACCCACAAATTTCACTGGTATGAACACTGCTATTTAGCGGTAGAAATAGGTCATCTATTACGTGAATTACTAATACAACTCTTTAACTCGTTTAAGATCTACCAACATGCTCACGGATATTCAAGTGATTTTATCACGACTAAATGCTATCAATGGTTTAAATTCGACAACATTTATTTATTTACAAGAGGTATGCGGACACATTACTGTCAATTATATACTATGACATTACAATAATCAACTTAATGTAATGTTGATAATTATCTAGTGGTTGAGTACAGTCGACAATAAATAACTACATAAAAAACATTAGCTTTCGTCGCTTATCATGTAATTTAATCCGATAATTTATTTTTGAGTTCAAATTTGTAAATATATTGGGTTGTGTATTTAACTAGAAATTTTTATTGTGTTATGAAGTACCGGTAGAATAGAATAGTACCTCCGTCTGTACTAGGTGTCGTAAGAAGGGAAGTGACTAACTAACTCGTCATATTAAGCGGAGGTCATACAAATCAAAGGCTTAAAACATATGTAAGAGCAACGTTGTATTTTGTTTAGGTATTTAGTTTAATAAATGAGACACATTACAAAGCGTAAGTAAATAATAAAAAATAAATAGACAAAACGAGGCCCGCGTTCTCCCAAAGTAGTCGCAAAGAGCGAGGTGGGATCACGAAAATAAGAGATGTTAGGAATCAAGTCAGTCACTGTAACCGGATATCGTTTCTCAAAATATGTAATAACAAGCGACATGTCAATATATCCGGTACAAGATTTTACAATAAAATCCTAAGTAAGACAACAATTCTTGAATAAATTCAAGGAATATATTAAAAACAAGCTTTAATGCAATACTAAGGGAAGCTTATAGATTATGTCAACGACAAATCTGCTTGGGATTAAACTGTTTTAACCACGTCGGTAAAGGTTTTATTAGCGCCAACTAGTACATAGGTTGTTGGTAGAGCCTTTTTCACCATCGGTGAAAATGTCATGAAATTATCTGTGTTAGATGCCTTTGATGATCCCTTGGATCATCAGGGTCGTCTGTATAATGTACAATAATAATATTATTACTTATTTTATTATTATTTTAGTGACGATTTAATAGTTCTTATTGAATAGTGTATTTAATTTTGACTTTGACAAGTGAAGTCATTATATCCGACTAAATTGCTTTACACATGCTTTTTCATGCGGTCGGATAATATAGGCGGGGACATAGTAAACGAATTGTACAGTAATTGTTTGCTATCCTTAACTATTATCATTAACGCGAAGGTTTATGACTATAAATGTGCGGATGTATGACTGTTACTCTTTCACGCCGGAACGGCTGAACAGATCTAAATTATATTTTGCACAAGAATTATTGATAGTCTGGAGAAACACGACGGCTACTTTTTGTAGTGAAAACATCTCCTCGTAGGGTAGATCTGGCCTAATACTTTCATACATGGAAGCTCATCGAAGCACAATCGATTCGCAGTTTAGCTGCCAGAGAGAATCATAGACCTTTTCCCGTATTAACAAGAGATATAAAAAAACCCAAATACGAGTAAAAAAACTAAATGTAAACACCTCAGGTCCCAAAGTCGTGGGAGGTAAGCTTGTTTCCTAATAAAGAGAAGAAGAAAGAAAATGGAACTCAACGGACTACTAACTAACACATATACAGTATAAACGTTGCATTGGTTATATGAAATTTATGGGTGAGTTCAGTATACAAAATAAAATTAAACAGTAGATATTAATTAATTTTAAACATAAAGCAACAGCTCAACCTACTCTGTCAAAATGTCTCAATTTTTAACTCGGTTGCTCGCTATTAAAAACAATGTTGGGTACCTTCTTGAAATATAATAATTAATTTGCCTGGCGTCGAGAATATCTCAATTTTCAAAATGAACGAAATCAAATCGGAAAACACGAATCAATAATAATAACACTCTTTATTGTCCACAATACATTAAAAAAAAAACAAAAAAAGCGTGAGTGATGTTTTCCAGGCAACCTTTGGATGATATGAATGAACTAGCTGTGCCCGCAACTTCTTCCGCGTGGAATAGTTCTTTTGGGTACCATACTTCTTTACTTTAACTTATATTAACTTTGAAAAAAAAATAAGTTTCAAGTTTCTAGCTCTAAAAATAGCGATACTTCCATACAAATTTCCATCCCCCTTTTCGACCCCGCACAACCTTTATTTCGAATTAAATAATAGCCTTTATGAATATATAAGTATATTTAATATTTTCAATAAATTTACAAAATAAATACATATTTAAATAATTAAAACCGAATTTTTCTATTCATTAATTATACACGTATTACGTATATATTAGTTATGTGTCATACTTTGATAAAAATAATTTATGGTTTCATACTTTTTGTAAATGTAAATTTGTAATCGTAATCAAAAATTCAGTGGCCGTAAGAACAGCCTGTTGAATCTTTGTCCAATTATTTATATTCATATTTCGCTGTCTTTATGTTAGTTTGTTGCAAATAATTTTTGAAACAATTATTCAATTTTGAAACGACATTAACCGGCTGATAACTAATGTAACGACAAACAATCTAACAGTAGAAATGTATTTTAAATATGTATTTTTTGGCGACACTCACGAATTCTTGTCACCTAACAACACCTAGAGACAAAGGAATTTTAGTTAAGATATATTTATTATAAGTTTAGAGTTGAAAGTTTACAGTCCTTTTCTTAATACTAACAATACAACAAAAAAAATGGAAAGAGTTCACACGACGCCTGTTCAATCTCAGAGCGCAGCTTTCGCGACGGATGCTGCTGTCCATCCCCGCCCGCTATCCGTCGGTTCTGGTACATTAGTCGCCTCTAACGACACTTTGTACAGGGAGAGGTTCTATTCCACTCTGCCGGTAACTTACGTCAAATAACACATAGTAAACGTTAAATATACTATTCAGTACAATCATATATACAAACATCGAGCCTGTGTTTAATCGTTGAAGGCAGAGACTATATATCTCCACTTGCTACGATCTTGGTGTACCCCTCTCGTTACTCTTACTCGCATAATACATCAATTGAAATTGAACTTTGATAGTGCAGCGTTGAGATCAAATAAGGTTTGTATACGTATGTCTGTTTGTTAGCCGTGACACACACAATGCCTATACCTATTATGCTCTACTTAACCTTTAGTAACCTGCCCGTATCCGCGGCTTCACCAATTTTTTTAAAAAAAAATCGTACTTACAAACGGACGTACATAATTTTATCTACATATTCTTGAGACTCAATTTCTATGTTAACATAATATTATTTTTAGGTGTTGCAAAAACTACGATCAACATTATACAAACATTTCAAGGGTTTCTCAATTGTTTAATTTTATTTGTTAATATAAAGTTTAATCCATCTTTATGTCATTGCTGACGTCATCTTTCATTGTCTCTTACATAGGGACTTAAATAGGTAAGTCATAAATAATTATTTAAATTGGATTAAGTTTACAATCCCATAATTTTTATTCAAGATATGACTAAGTTGACCTACATAAAATACGAACAGCCCCAGATTCGCACGTTTATATAGAACAACATTCAAAAATTTTAACTCAATTCATTTTAACATAAACACATACACCATAATTTTTGCGTCGGATTACTAAAGATAAAAATATTTTAAAAATCAGACAAACATATTTCGTTAATCTTTAACCATCTGTGCAATGGGCCGTCCCATTGCACAGATGGTAGTGATTCTATCCTGTGCACCGGTTGTGGGTATATAGACATGAGGTACCCGCAGAACACTAAAGTACCTGCCCCTGTACGAGGTGTCATAAAAGAAGACTAGAGTACCGGAACTGGAAATTTATACGGGCGGAGATGAACAGCGGCATTCCCGTAACTAAGGTTCTCTCTCTCACTCTCTGCGCTTGCCGCAACGCTTACCCAGCGCGGCAATTAAAAACAATTTCCTCTTTCTTGAGAAAATATATGTCTAGCTGTGGATGTTATATATTACCCATAGAATTCACTGCCTCTCTCATCCTCCAAACCGGAACACAATAATGCGAACACCGCAAGAGTGAGATAGCAATGCAGACAACTTTTGTATCAGGTCTACCTCATGTAACTTGTGTTATTTGTATTTATATAAAAAAACTTATATCTATAATATGAAACAAATATTAATTGTCAATTATCTCGACAATGTTATTGGCCCAATTTCTTGCGATATAACAAATAGAGAATACCTATTCAAACGTAGACAATTGAACTCGATAGCTTCCTGTGCATTACACATGCACAATGGTCACCATTCAACCTCCACGAGGGCAAAAAAAATAACATAATAAATATGCGTTCGGACATATTTTTTCCATCGGGGAAGGGTTTCGATTCCTCAGAGATTATCCTTTTTAGACGTTAGCGCCGCTTCTTTTGCCTTTCTCCCCGCGTCCACTGCTTAACCGTTGCAATGCACTGTCCAGTTTCGGGGAACCGAAAAAATGTCACTAAGTTATATAAGTTGAATGGATTATGAAAATACTATCATTGTTGTCAGTTTTTACCACAATATCAGCATATTTATTAAATGACAATGGCACAAAGTAATTTTTTCTTGTTTCTAAACGGGTTAAAAGCTTGTCTCTAGAGATTTATCCAGTTTTTTCTACTAAGATATTAATTTCTCTAACAACTTCTTAACTGGGTGTTGTGAAAAGCAACTCAGGTACAGGAACCGTCAGGTGGCGGCATATCCATCTGGAACCCCAAGTTCTATGACTGCCACAATGCCGGGGTAAAGGGCAAAAATACCCCTTTTCTTGATTTGTTCCCGACAGTAGGCATCCCACGTTGTGCTTGTGTTCAAAAATCTTTATTCTCATACGAAATTCCATTCATTCACAATGAGAATAGTTCTAACAAAAAATATACATATTAGCCGGTATAAATTAGTTGGAACTAAACTCCAAATACAATTTCAACCTATTTCTAAACACATTTATACTCTCACACTCCTTTATGGTGTTAGGCAGCTTATAGAACAGCTGTGCTCCTTTAAACAGTACAGTGTTCTTTCCATAGTGAGTTCTAGGTGCTGATAGTTGAGCAATAATAAAATGCCTTTATTATTAGTTCGGAGATTGTGGGGGTTGTCTTTTATAAACAGTCTTATATTACTTTTGACGGAATTTGTAACTAATTTTTTTACTAACACGCGTGTATTAAATTTGAATAATTTAGATAAATTAAATATTTTAGTTTTTTCATACATACGAGTAGTTGTTGTGTGGAAGGGATATTGAAATAAAGCTTTAATGACTTTGTTTTGAGATCTCTGCAATGGAATTAGGTTTGTGGGTGCAGCTGAGCCCCAAATCTCGATAAGATAGTTTCAGTGTGATTTCACCAAGGCATTATGCAAGTTATTTTAATTTTCCGGGGCATACAGTGTGCTACTTTATGAAAAGCTCCTACCAAAGATGTTAATTTTCCCCTCACATGGTTAATGTGCGGCGTGCGTAATTCTCCCGACTGGATCGTTTAATCAGTTCACTATTTATTGTTAGTGGTACAAAGTCATGAATCACTTTATTTTTTACCGATAATATCATGTAGGATGTTTTGGAAGTATTTATAGTAAGCAGATTATAAAAAAACCATTCGCTTAACACATCCAAGTCTCTTTGAGCTTTGGTAGTAATTTCATGAATTGATTTACCGAAATAAAACATTCAAGTATCATATAAGTATCATCGGCATAAAGTGTTATATTGCCCGTTAATCCTATCTTGCTAATGTTGTTTACGTATATCAAAAACAATAGTGGGCCCAATATGGAACCTTGAGGTATACCGAACATGATTTTTGAGATCTACTTACGAAATAATTTATTTTAACAATCTGAAGTCTGTTTTGAAGATACGTTTTAACATACTGCTTTTCAATTAAATACTTTTTTTTGGTTAAGTAGTCGTTAAGTCGGTTATACAATAGCCTCTCAAATATTTATGACAAAACGGGACTGATATCGGTCTGTAGTTACTGGGATCAGTTCTAGAACCAGACTTATATATAGGGCGTACTTTGGCTACCTTAAGATAGTCGGGAAAAACACCGAGTCTAAAACATTCATTTATTGCATGGACTAACTGTTATATCACAAGATTTTTAGACATTTAATTGGCTTAGTAGAAATTCCGTCTAATCCACTCCTAGCGTTGATGTCGAGATTATCTTTAATTTTGATTACCTATCAACGGTGCGCGGTTTTAGTTACATTTAATGTAATGTCATGTGAGTGTTTGTTTGCGTATATTAAGATGTTACCTGTATCATTATGATACATATTTCTGGAGTATTTTATTAGACAGGTCTGCGCCGACAGAAGAAAAGAACAAGTTAAACAAATTTCAAATCTCCGTACCGTCAGAAACCTCTCCGGAATTGGACATCATTTTTGGGGGAGCAGGGCTATCTTTGATTTTGTTTGCCACGGTGTTAATGTTTTTTGGTTGGTTATGTGTGTCTTAGACTAATTTATGATAATATTCCTCCTTATTCGTTTTAATCATGACTCCGACTTTTTCCTTTCTTTCATAAATAACTCCTTTAGTTCTTCATAGTTATCTTTTCATTTCCACCACTTTCCACAGATAGTTTCTTGTATTGATTGCATCGATAATGTTCTTATTAATCCAATCTTTCTATGAAAGATTAAGTGTTTTTTTCTGTACTTTACTATTTTTGATAATATATATATGGTAATATATAATTTTCCAGGCTAGAGTAATCATTATTTACCTCATCTATTACCTCTGACACATTTTTATATAATTCATCGTAGTCTAGTGCAGTGTAAGAAATTGAATTAAGTCTCGGTGCTTCGTCTTTTCCAAGACTTCAAGATTCAGATTCTTATGGTCAGATAAAGATGATTTTCTTATTGAAAAATTAAATGTGTGGTTGTTTATATTAGTGCTGATATGGTCTATTGTTGTTTTTGTTCTGAAAGTCTCTCGTGTACAATAGTTTGGGTGAATTTTATTCAGGATTTCATATCCAGCTTCCTTCACCTCATCAACGTTATCCGTTACATATTTATCTTTCCTGAGCAAATCGATGTTAAAGTCGCCTAAGACTAAAGATCTTTTTTGTTACTCTAGTTGAGATACATATATATTTAAAAAGTTGTCCATGTCAGCATCACCATCCGGTTTATTATTACGTTTGGTATATAATTAATATTTACATAAGGTAGACCTCTTACAAAGGTAGTCTGCATTGGTACCTCATTCTCACCTATTTCTACCGGCAATTAGCAGTGTTCGCATTGCTATGTCCCGGTTCAAAGGGTGGGAGAGGCAGTAAAATTACAGGGTATATTTATTTCACAAGTATGGAGATACGCTAGTGATATTTTTTTGATGACACGAGCGTCTATAGGCTTTGGTCACATTTATCAGTTCGCTTGATTGCTGACTTCGTAACATAAAAAATATACTGGTATCTAATGCAACAAGCAAGTATATCAAGGTACAAAATCGAAACTGGATATTTGAAACTTATTTAACTCATCTTTATGGTTAAAATCAATGCGGTCAATGTGCCTGTTGTAGATGCTGCATATTGTAGTCACCCTATATTATGCGCCAAAGGTTGTGGGTTCGATCCCCTTCGATCGATGATTTATTTTCTAATATCCGTAACCATATAGTCATAAATCATTGTCTAGTTTGAGATCGTTCAGGACAACTAGACTGCCGTCATTGAACGAGTCTCAACAAAATGACAATAAACCTGCACAACAACATTCAACACTTCTTTGTTACCTACACTAATAATATCCTGTCGCAACTTGTCCGAGAGACGCAAAAATTTCAAGTTAAGTAATCGTATTAATCCTTTGAATCCGTGTAATCCTTTAAATAAATTTACTAAGGACCCACTTGAAAGGTAATTCTTGGACTCGCCACCCAAGAATTTTAATGCTATAAGCGCAATCAGTTCGCTCAAATTTGCACCACTAATCTTAACAGAATAGGCCTTCCACCAAATTCCGGTTAAATAACGCGTATTATGATATTTTTGGGTGGCATTTTATTGTGTATTTTTGTCCCCAAATTGTCGTCCTCGTAACACTGTGCTGTAGTAGATGATCTTCAAATTTTTGTATAAATATTGCCTGCCTTTGTGATACCGTTATAGTTTTTTCTATCATTTCTTTTATATTCGTTGCAAATAACTGTAACGAAATGCTTCTGTTTATTTCTTACGGGCATTATGATTAACTACCCATAGCCCGCGGTTTCACTCGCGTTAACTTTTATAACTTTCATACTAACTTTGCATCCCCTTTTACCCTCTTAAGAGACGGATCTTTATACAGAATTTATCGAATAAATCTGACGGAGATGCTGCTTGAGAGAGAGAATGGAGATGCATTCCTGCCCTGTGTGCATTTGAGCTAAACAGCCTTAAGATATACCGCCATCTATCAGTTCAGGTACCACACTAGCCTCTTGAGACACCTGTTCCATGGGTAAGTACTATTCTACTCTTTCAGTACTTCACGGCAACTTGTGATGTTACTATTTAATTTTATTTTCCTTATATTATTTCTTACGCTTTTTTATTGTTAATTATGTAGTTTACTTTATTAATTATAGTTAATTACATACCTTTAGCCGTGAGGTACCGGCAGAGTAGGATAGCACCTCACTCGGTATCAGGTGTCGTAAGAGGCGACTAAGTACCGGAACCGATAGGTGGCGGTATATCCATGCAAAACGGTGCAGCTTAAATGTACAGGGCGCAATGGGCAGCAGCACCCCCGTCGCGTAAGCTGCGCTCTGCGATTGCCAATATGCTTGCCCAGCGCAGCAATTATGGGCGAAATTCTCCCTTTCTGGGGGAGGCCTATGTCTAGCAGTGGACTTCCAATGGTTCGTATGATAATGATGACATGTCTTTATTGTTTATGTATAGTTTTAACATTAGAAGTTAAGGTTATCATGCCATGCCTTTGGAGTCACAGCTTGCCTGGGTCCCATAGTTTTGATAAGTAAATTTTGTTGTGCTGTATTGTGTGCAATACCTTTTATAAATAAGAAAAATTGGGATCAACAAATATACTAACATAAAATTAATTATATAAATTCCCACAACATCTCATACATTGACCTGACGCATGGATAAGTCGCTTGACTTGTTACGGACATCAGACAGAGGAATCACAAATATACTACTCAAACACATATATTTAACACCCAGACACAAAACGAACATAAATTACCATATAAATATTTGTCCTGGTGGATCAAACCCACAACCTTTGACGCACAAGATAGTATCACTACCATTTGCATCATCGGGCCCGTCAACTGGTGAATTGGTGTACGCAAATGTTGGAGAATTAATATATAAATAAATAAACACATAACCCTTCAACATCTTTAATATAATATTAATAATTCACACCATTGTCGTGGGCACACCCAAAAAACCATGACCACATTGTGCCCACGAAGACTCAATCGTCCAAGCCGCATGTCGCGCGTGTTGCCAATCCATCACGCTATGCAATTGTAGTATGGCCTTTTTGCAGTGCTGGGCCGGTGGTCATTCGCAACCACCTTGTAGATCGCACGTATCGCTGTTTTTGTCTGCTAGTGATGGGCACGTTTATAGATAACTTCCTCTGTATGTACTTGGATTCTTAAGGACGACCACTCCATACGGATACATCACATGAATCTGCATAGATAAACAAAAAAACAGTTTCGGCTGTTTCAGTTTTTTATTTCGAACCGTATCAATCCTTTCTTTTACAGAATGAAAAAGTCAATAGTTTTATTGGCGTGATTGGATGGTGATAGGCGAATTTGCAGAAGAGCATCCGAATCTGCAATATTATCTATAATATCATCATATCTGAAATATTTCCAGCTAGCTTCTTTGTTTAACATAAGCGACATCTTTTAACAAAATAATATATCTTAAATAAACTTAAGTCGCAATTAAAGCAAGTTCAACCACATCCAAAAACATCGATATTGATAACCTGAACTCGATTGTCGATCCACATCACATCAACTCTTCCGCCTCAAGCCCACTTATTCCCGACTAATTTTGTCCAAAAGAATATTATTCGCGACAAATGCGTAAAGGCCCGTGGCCTAATCCCCATTATAACTAACAATGGGACACGCTTGACCACGTCGCTACTCTAGATATGACGGATGGAGAAAGCCATACAACCAGAAATGCAGCTTGGATTTTTTGTGTATTTATATTTTCATTAGTATTCGCTTGTACATTGACAATAGTGGACACTCGACAACTCCAATTTGTTTTACACGATTATAGGCCGCTATATTTATTAGCCAAACATTTTTTATTAATCACATACAAGCACATCATCATCACCATCATATCAGCCATTGGGAGTCCACTGCTGAATACAATACTTGTTATACATATCTTATATTTGGCTTATCAACTCATCTTCTGATGTTAAAAAAATGTTTGCTTATTATAACTAGCCAAATTAAATCTTTAGTTTTAATTTATAAGTTATAAGCTTTGTGTTTTAATTTTATTTTACAATGCTGTAAGTTCTTATAAAAAAAATTCAAGATTATCCATAGAACTGGCACCCATTTAGATACCAATCCTTTTGTCGGAAAAGTCGTCAACCATGCATTTAAACTTGACCCTCTTTTTCACTTTTATGTTTTTGATATTGTTGCTTTTGGTACGTAATTTATTAGTAAGAATACGATTTATAATCTGATGACGAATATAATCTGAAAAAAGACTGAAGACGTGGGTTCGATCCCCACCCAGGACTTACTTAGCATATGATACTATACTTGTATGATTATACGTTTTTTCTAAATCTGAGTGTAACATATATTCAATATGTATTTAAGTATTATATTTGTAATTCTTCTGTTTCATGTCTATTGCTTTAATCGACTTGTCTCAGAGTCTGATCAAAGTATGAGTTGTTGTGTAAATTTAATTTATTATTATTATTGTAACATAAAAAAACTACTGTTCAGTACTTAGGCGCCAGTAATTATTTTTTATTTGACCATTAAATAGAACCCATTTTCTCTTATGATACTATTTAAATATGCGTAAGTATAATAATAACTTAATAATTTATATAATATTAATCAAAAATAATTATTTTTTTCACATCAGGTGCAATATAGGCAGCCGCTCGTAATCGCGTGCGGTTTCTCGCTGCGCCCGCGCCGATGACGCGCGGGTGACGTCGGCGCATTGTGCGCGCAGCTTACGAGGCTTAGTTGACACGCCGCCAGACGGTTATACAGGCTGATGCTTGTATTACACATCAATTAATTCATTCAACAAATTAATTCCCATTGTTAATACCATATTTATAGTAACAAATACATTATTTGTTTGTCTACTATTTAACAAGACATCTAAATATGTATATGACTTTTTTTAAATTACTCATTCACTTACTGGTATCATCAACTGACGTGATATGAATGTCAATTAATGACACAAAATACCATGATGCATAGATGTTACTATAGGCTGACAAATGGGTTTATTTCTAGTTCCAGTGTTGGTGAAACTGATGTCAGAGTCAGCCAGCATTAGGTTAGTCTGGAAGAAAAACCATATTTATATATTTAAGGTACATTTTAAATTATTAATTTTGCTGCTGACGGAACCCTGGCGCTTCGATAAGAGACTCCTAGTTAAGTCGCTTAACGGACTTGTGTTATGAAAATCAGACAACCAGTACGCGCTTCGTAAATAAATAATCATTATTTGACCATGTAAAGTGGTCTGGTGGGCATATGATATAATAAGATGGGTTAAATGAAAATCATTTGGTAGTATGATAGGATGCTTAGTCTCCTCAGATAATTGAGATTTATGTACCACTACCACTAACTCTTATCACACCAAAATCACCTAAGAATGGGCAAAGTGATTTAAATTTACTGTTTCTAGACTCTGTGTCCTTTAGATTTTAATTGCAAACAATCTACATTAAAATGTTCTATCTGAGATTTTTTAATACAAATAGTTAAAGCTTGATTTTGTTCTGTTTTATTTATGTAAGTAGTCTGATTTGAATTTTTTGTATAAAACCTATGACAATAAGCTATATCCCGAAACATTTTTTGATACTTTGAAAACCGATCCATTTATATCTGTATCAGAAGTTATATTAGCTACACCATGTGTTTTGATAGTAGCTTGTTTTAATTGTACCTTCAAACCTTTTGGTTTATTATACGTAATCTTTTGTTCTTTAAGAAAACTTAGTATAGAAAACTAAAGCTTGTTTTCAAAGAGTTTGCTCGGTGGAATTCCATGAGATGCACAGTCGGCTGGATTTTCTTTTTTAGGAACGTGAAACCATTGCGCAGAATCTAAAGAAGTAAAAAGTTCGGATGACTATTTAACCAAGCTAGAACTACCATCGAATCTATCCATGCTTTGATGTTTTCTTTGCGAATGTTTAATACTTGGGCCACTTTTCCAGGAAGTCGCGCTAAAAGTATAGCACCACAAAGCTCAAGTCTAGGAATATTGATTTGTTTCTGTGGAGATACTGTAGTCTTAGCTGCCAACAGAGAAACTCGCTCTTGTCGCGTGCTATTGACTGTTCTAACTTAAATTACCGCTGCTTAAGCTAATGTAGACTAGCTCGAGTTCGACATTAAAGCTTAACACCAATCCATCTTGGAACTTGAACTGTCGTAAGCTTTGAGAGTTCTCTACGATAAGTATAAATTTAAACGTTATGGTTCACAAAAAGTTCACAAATCCAAAAGTTATGGTTAACAGGTTAAATTGGGAATTTAAGCCTGTTAACCATAACTTTTGGATTACCATTTTTGCTAAAACTATACTTGGTGCTAGTACTATACCTGGTTATATGATCCATCCTAATGGATCATGTAACCGTGCTATCACTGATATTCTAGTCCTTTTAGTTTCAGGTCCCGTAGGAGTCATCGGAAGTTTCACCGTGTACCGGAAGTGATCCTCGCTGCAATCCCAGGTAAGACCTAATACTTTTGTTATTGGATCTCTAGTTTGTATTATTTTATTATCCTTAAATTGTATATCTTGTGTTTGTTTTAAATCTTCTGTACAAGTGTCCTTTTTATCTTAACTATTTCGGAAAGTAATTCTTCATTGTTGCTGTTCCATTTCTTTAAAGTAAATTCGCCTTTCTGGATCTCTATTCCAGTTTTAATATCTTAGCAACCAGTCATTAAATCATCCATATAGAATGATTGTGCTATTCTCGACGCTAGTAATGGAAAGTGGTCTGCCTCAACACCAACTTGATTTAAAGCTAAACTATCTGAGGTGCACTAGATAAGAAGCTAGCTAGCACTCTCAACAATTTACCCTGACGATGATGAGGATGGAGTTTTGTCAAATTCTTGATGCAAGAGAAAATGGTGTATTTTGTAATAAATTCGACATGACATGAGTTTTTTACAATTAAAAACGGTATGATTACTGCCTAAACAATTGTAACAAATAGAATTTTTAGTAACAAAGTCACTTCTCTCTGCAACAGTTTGTTTATTGAATTTCTTTCAAAAACATAACCTTCAGCACAAAATTCACAACTTATACTTGACACATACGTAGATACCAACACCATGGCTTTGTGAAGAGAACCACCAGTATGCTGAACCGGAATCTTTTTAATGTCTACGAATTCCAAGGCCCTAAATCGACTTTCTCAAAAAGATTTAAATTGATTCAATTCTGGCAATTCATTCGTGTTACCATTCGATATATGCAATTCCCACTATTTGCGTGTTTCTGGATCTAGTTTAAAAGAAATTATATGAATTATAATAATATCTCATGTACATCGATATCTATATTTTTAGACCATTTAAACAATCCATAGTTATGTCAAGTAATTCTTTTAAACCCGGCAATGATTAGACATTCAGTCGTCGTTGACTAAATAAACGTTTAAAAATGCTGTTCGCGTAAAAATCTTTTATTATTGTACCTACTTTCTAACAAAGACCAACATACATTGTAATTTGCGTCTGTATTCAGTTTATGACTTGCTTTATTAAATGTTCTGCTTTGCCACTTAAATGTGACTTCAAATAATGTAACTTCTGTACAACTTCTTAAGAACCATTTTGATGTACCAATGTTGTAAACATATCACGAAGGGTGGTATACTCAGAATAATTTCTCGAAAAAGTGGGTACTGTTATTTTTTGGTAATCTCACTGATAAACATTACTTATCAACACCTTTCTTATATTGTGATATATTTTAAGATGACAACAATTGATTTTTAGAAACTTTCAGAAGAGACTTATAAATTAATTCATTTTCCTCAGCATTATTGTACATATCTTTAGTAACATAAATAGAATTTGTTACCCAAGAAATATTAAATATACAAGTTGATAACCGAAAATTTTACAAGTGTTTAAAACAATTAATTTCACTTTAAACTAAAATCGGGCATGGATTCCCCGTACTATCTTTTTTCATAAAACTATTCTAAGTCTAAACTTAAACAAGCAATTTATTCTAAGTCTAAAATGTCCATAGAAAACGTAAAATTTTACAAGTCTAATATAACACACGAATTGTTCTTTCTTCTTTGAAATAAAGTTCAATCAAAGTTTCTTGATTTTTAAATTAACACGACACTTTTATATTTGAATTGTTACATGGTAATAAGGTTGAAAATATACTCACAATTCTGCACTATTCACTCACTACACATTACTCCTGATCCTGACATCCTAAGGTCACGTCAGTACTATGTCGCAACGCTCCTGGAACTCCAGCCCTCTGGTCACTCTTCCTTCGCTCTTCGATAGATCAATGCACCGCCGCTCGTACACTTAGATGCAGCAATCCACTGCCAGTACGCGGGCCATCCGTCACGGACGGGTGGTTGATACAAAAATATTCGGCCTCGCAGGACCAAATGTTATATTAACTAGTTCGACCTAATTTAACTGGATACCGACTATAATTGTATTTGGTTAGTAAATAAATAAAACCACAACAATATAGCCTGAATTAAATGATTATTATTAAATACCGTAGTAGTGGAGCTTATACACGGACGCATGTAAATGCCGTTAGCGAGATGAATGCAGCGTACAGCGCCATCTATTAATATTTTTACGAACTACTAATTGTCGACTAACAAAATGTTTCAAAATATAAACAACATCCTGTAGTCGCAGAACAGAGATACATCGGTCATTCATGTCCGTTCGCATTTTTTGCACCTTGTCTTAGTCTCGGACCACCGACAAGCATATCGCTTTAGTAGGATATACTTAAAGGCCATATTCCATCAGCAAAAGGGCAGGCTTCAACATAATGCACGGTTTATTGAGTGACCAAAAGGATTACAATACACGCGAAAACATGTGTTAATGGTTTGGAAATCGTTTCAGAGTAACAAATGATACTTGACATGACAAAACGGTTGGGTATGTTATTTAAAATGTCATTAATTGTAAGCTAACTGGTTGCCTTTATGTAATATGATGTTTTATCATGAATGAGATGATACATTCATATGACGCATTCATATAATGATACAATGAACTTTATAAAGGTGTGTTTTAAAAGGTATCTGAAGATTATCTTTATCTATTAATATGCCTGTCTTAAAAACTTTAGAGTACATCCACTGTAGAATAGTACCTCTTATTGTATTAGGTGTAGTGAGGTACCGGTACCAACTGGAAAGCAGGTGAAATGAACCGTAAGGAACGGCATAACCATCGCGAAACTACGCTCAGCAATTGACCACATAATTGCCCATTTCTTATGATATGAAGACCTTTTGTATCATCAAAACAAACATATTGTCATGTCCTCGATGACCTTCATATTGTTATTGTCCTCGATGACTTAAATATAAATAGGTTATTGAGTGCTACCTACCTACCTGCCTACGTACCTACTTTCAAGCTAGTCTGCCGGCACTAGACCAGTCTTAAAAGTAAGTAGAAAACATTTTCAGGTTTATATGGTAGTGAATATAGGGTATGGCAGAAGAAGCACGGGAATAGAATAAGTGCTGTTGAAATGAGAGAACTTCATAGTATGTACAATGTGTGTTTGGGGCATAGAATAAATAAAAGTGTGTTAAGTGGAGAGAAGATAAGTGATCAATGTGGTGATAATGTTGATGTTGTGACAACAATAGAGGAAAATATGTTGAGATGGTCTGGATCAAAAAGATAGAGCGAAAAGGAATGAAAGAGTCTATATAAGTTGACCTGGGTGAACATACCTTAAGTATAAGAGGTATTAAGGAAGCGCCAGTACCTAGTACCTATTACTGACAGAAC
>JACJUM010003317.1:8133425-8258641 GCA_020976665.1 Heortia vitessoides | reverse complement strand
GTAGAAAGTCCGTAAGCCGTAGAAAGTCCGTAAGCCGTAGAAAGTCCACTGTTGGACATAGGCTTCCCGAAAAAAAGGAAAATTTTCCCTTAATCGCTGCGCTGAGCGGACTTGGTGGCAAGCGCCGAGCGTAGCTTTGCTAGGAGATGCTGCCGCCCATCCCCTCTTTATTATATTTGCATTGCGCTGTTTCGAATAGATATACCACCATCTGTTGGTTGTAGTACCTCAGTCGTTTCTTACGACACCTGGTACAGAGGGAAGTATTCATCTACTCCGCCGGAAAATAATAATTTATTATTTTTTTATTTCTAACTAAAATAATAGTGGATCGACCAATATAAATACTTCAATCGATTCTAAAACCACAAAATTAACATTTATAGTTTTTTATGCCACTCGTTTTTGTATCTATATGATATGGTTGAGTATAAAATATCATTTAGGTTTAGAGCCCCTGTCTTCTGTGTCAGTTATGCTAACCTGTGGAACATAAAGTAGTACGCCATCTCCCCCCCCCCCCCTTGGCTAAACACGTTTGCAGATGCAGTAGGTATAGTTTTTTACGGGACACATCACTATATTTGCATCTCAAATCACCACACGAACGGAAACACAACAAAAAATTTCAAATAATTTAATAATAATTCAATACATTTTTGCTGAAAGACATATACCCAACTAAAATCTCGGTTTGATGTTAATATTTAGAATGGATGTTATATTAGGATTCAATGAAACTATCTTCAAACATTTCCGTTCAATCATTTACAAGAATCGAGTTAAATTTTCTCAACCTGAGAGAATGTGAAATTAGCTTTTTATTATAATTAAAAATATTTTATTGTGAGCAGTGAAGACTTTAAACTTAATTAAAATAATTTGACATTTTTTAAAATTCATGTATATACAAAACTCATTCCAAACTCAAGCCAAAGAAGTAATGTGAAATCCGTCGTTAACATAGTTCATTGACCATACATACAACCGAGTCGATATTGTGATTCGAAGGCTCACTCAAGATATAGGGATTTATTCCAACTTCTTGTTTGTGGAACAGCAATAATGCAACACTAATTTTGTTGCGCGCACGCCACATTTTGTCCAATATATTCTCAGACGATCGTAGAAGGCCGAATATAGAGTCGTGTTGTGATAACGTTGAATATTAGAACGCATTGACGCATTGAATACTGGGCTTATAATTTTGGTGCTGGTCACATTATGAATAGTTCAATTCCAATTCAAAACCCATTATTTCTGACATAATGTGCATAAATGCAAAAAGACTTGTAGACATAGGACTAGGACCATACGCCAATGAAATTCCCATTAAAATCGATTCAACCGTTTCGGATTTTACCTCAAACAGACAGTAAAAAATTAAAAATCCGTAAAATATTAAGTACCGTTCATATACTGTAATAACGATGATGTATTTCAGAAAGGAGAACTGTATACGACATCTTGCACCGTGTTTCTGGTACATGTATGTAGGCATAGACTAGAGAACTTCCCTGTCGTTGAAATGATGTGAGACATTTTTTTTTAGTGTCAACATTTTCAGCCATTCTATAAAGAAATGAGAGAAATTAACCCTTTGCTTTTATTTAAGCTATTACAGGCTATACAGGCTACTTTTAATTAATTTTGCTAACAAAAATATAATTTTACAAACAGCGCCCCAAGGTTTCATTCATGTACATTCCATTACTGTGAGAATGACAAATAATAAAAGTTGCCTAAGTTACTCCTTACAACATCAATTTATCGGCCAGTGACATACTTCCATTGTAAAAAGCTGTAACTTTGTAATTACAAACAGACACTTTAATTCAATTTATATGTATAGACTAGCTGACCTGATTAATTGTTCTGTCTTAACGATGACTATTGAATTCGAATTGGTATAATTAAGAAAAAAAGGGTATTCTAATGCTTTAAGATACACAATATTCTTAGGATTTTTTTCTTGTGCATATAAAATGCATTTACAAAAACAAAAATTTTACTGTCAATCAAATTAAACTATTGTATTCTTATTTATAAACGAGTAAATAATTTATTATGTTAGTAACGTTCATGTTATTATATCCAAACTTACTATTTAGACTTAGGATTAGAGTAGTACCTCTCCCTGTACCAAGTGTCATAAGAGGCAATTAAGGCAACTGAACCGACAATTGGCGGTATATATAACCGAAAAAGTGTAACTCGAGTCACAGGGCGGAGATGGGCATCAGCCCCCCTTCCCCCTTTAATAGGCCTATGTTCAGCGAGGGACGTTGTTGGTAGATGGATGATGATAATGATGAATTTAGATGATTTTTATGTGGTCCTTCCAATTCATAGCTGTGTTTATATTTCAGCCTAGTAAGCGATACGACGGTTGTCGGTTCCTACCCTTGGGTATTTGCTGGGGTATGTCTGCTATATTTACAGAAGATTTATCTTTCTCATTAAAAAAATAATCTATCTAGCGGCTTTGTACTTTTATATAAGTTTTTTTTTTGGTAAACACAAAATCTAATTTAAAATGAGTTTGCTCAAAACACCTTTAATGTATCATTATCTAGCTTTCTATTGTCTTCAATTTAGTCGCGATTCGTAACAATTTTCCCAGGTCAAAATATTAACGTATGTCTATTTCTAAGGTACGAAATCATGATATTGACCATTAGTTGGTTCTACAAGAAAGGGCATATTTGTCCATAATTGCCGCGCTGAGCAAGCGTGTTGGCAATCGCAGAGCGAAGCTTTCACGACAGAGATGTTGCTGCCCATTTCCGCCCTGTGCATTTGAGCTACACTTTTTCAGATGGGTAAATCGCCATAGATATGCCCATAAATAGTTTACCAGTATATCTACTGTAAAAATTATATATATATATATATATATATAGTAAGAATGGACTAGTTTTTATTACAGGATATTATACTTGCTAAGTGTATTATAATATTATTGTGTGCTGTGGGAGGGAACGGTACGGAAAATTCCATGATTTATAGTACAAATTTGCTCGTGCAAATGAAAATTTATGAAAATAATTGTATCGGTTCTTGTATTAAACTACTAATGACCCGCGGTTTCACAAGCGTTAAGTTATATAAATGTCAAACTAAATTTCCATCCCCTCTTACCCCCTTATGGAATGATTTTAGAAAAAATATTTGAAACGTGTTGTTTAACTCTCATTCGAATAACTTAGAAAATAGTTTCTTACAAACTTGGCACGCCCGTTTTTCTCCTTTTGAGGGTGAATTTTCAAAAATCCTTTCTTAGTGCTCCTCTACACAAGTTCACAAGGATTCCTTTTATAAAACTTTAATTTTCTAACCCTAATAGTTTAAAACCTGCATTTATATACCAGTCAGTCAGCCTCTCCTTTTATATATATAGAATGTATAACTTATTTTTCTCAAATTTGTTCTATGAGTGATTCGGGTTTTCCTACTATCTCAGATAAAAATTCTGGATGTAGAAGAGAACTTTCTTCTCCCTTAAATTAGTAATGCTGGTGGGACATGGTAGGGATGAGAATCAGCATTGCCATTTTTACCTGCAACCCGGCTTCATGAGAGTAACAGAGCTAATGACCCTTTTCTTACCTGCCTTGGGGGCCTTATTGTTTGAGTTTATTGCTTTTTTTATATATAATATTGTTATTTTTATATATAAAAGGGAAAGACTGTTTAATAACATGCAGTTAAAGAGCCGGTAAAGAGACAAGGGAGTGAGGTTCGATTCCCGCACCAACATAAAATCTAATTTTAGTTCATAAAAACGTAGTATTTATCGAAGATATTGTTAGGCAATGCAATGTTGCCCAATGCAGAGTTGTGAACCTGTCTATTGCACCAAGGCTCTTGAGTCTAGTCTAGTCTAGGCTCCTATACCCACTCAGCACAAATATATGTATGAAGAATATTTGTGTATGTTCTGTGTCTGGGTGTTAAATATGTATTTAAGTGTTATTTTTGTAATTCGTTGTTGTCTAATGTCCGTAACACCAACACATTAAGCGGCTTATCTTGGAGTCAGATCAATGTACGAGATGTTGTGTAAATCATTTTTATTATGATCTGTGCAAATATGTCGTCAAACAACAGTTAGTTAGTTATTATGTGCCGTGTTACGAGGCGTGCGGTACCGGCATAGTACAACAGTACCTCCTTCTGTACCAGGTGTCGTAAGAGGCGACTAAGTTACCAGAACGTCAGATGGCGGTATATCTATCCGAGACAGTGTAGCTCAAATGCATAGGGCGGGGATGAGCAGCAGCATCCCTGTCGCGAAAACTGCTCACCGCGATTACCAACACGCCTACCCAGTGCAGCCATTACAGGCAAAATTCCCCCTTTCTTGGGGAGGCCTATGTCTAGCAGTGGACTTTGAAAAAATACGAATGCTGATGATGACTAATTCTGTACCTACTACTCGTAGATTTGTACTTTGCATTTTCGACATCGTAAACATCACTTAATGCTTAAAAATTAGTTAGGCTAACGACTATGCTGTAAAAGTATGAAGGGTGGGGTTTGGAAAGCGGCATTCTCGTCGAAAGCGAACAAGTTGTCACCACGCCTGGCAATTATAGGCAAAAGTACCCCTTTATTGAGGAGACCTTGGGACATCCAAGGATATAATCATGAATTTAAAAAAAATATAGACACAAATCTCCTTTTTTTATCTCGAAAAAAATATTTCGGTGAAATTCGGTAAATAAGGCAGTCAATAACCTAGTAATATATTCAACTACGTCACCGGCTGAAACTGAAGATTGTGCGCGAGACTTATTGCAATGCATTATGCACAATTGTGCAATAAAGAGATTCACCACATCTCGATGTATGACCAGTGCATGGGGCTAACTGTACTTTGTCGTCTATTTTGTACAGAAAAATACTATTTATAATGGCCAATGCATTCGGGTGTTAAGGTGACAACAAAACAGCAGAATCCAATTAGCATTTTATAGCACATTCTTATTAGCAATCGTGTTAAAGCACGAAAGAATTAGGTTCGATTCCCACTCACATCAAATATACATATGAAAATATTTATGTTTGTTCTGTGTCTGGGTGTTAAATATTTGTGTTTAAGTAGTATATTTGTGATTCCCCTGTTTATCTGGCGTCCGTAACACAAGTGCTTTGAGCGGCTTACCACGGAGTCGGGTTAATGTATGAGATGTTATGGGAATTTATTTAGATGATAACAAAGTGATATATAATTATTAAAGCATACTAAAATCTAAAACTTCGCAAGGTGACCACGTTTTTTCCCATTCTAGGGAATTAAAGAGTATGAAACTTGAACAAGAGCACCCTTATGAAATACTTTAATTCGCCCTAGTGGCATTATCCGCCCAGTACTAAAGTTGCCGTGAGGTACCGGCAGAGTAGAATAGTACCTCCCTCTGTACCAGGTGTCAAACGATTCATATTTATTTATATAAATAAATAAATATGCATTGTAATGTACGCGCACAATTTAAGAACGACGGGACGAAATTTACTAATTATTTTTTGTTGAATTGTGATTTACAGGACTAGGTTTGAACGGGATTGGAAAGTTTGAAGGCTAGAGATTTAAGAACGGGATCACAACTCACTCAAACATAGGAACAACGAATAAAAACTATATTATGTACCTGGACTAAATTAGGGAAGGCCTCTATATATAAATATCTCTTCTGTTATTGTATTTGTCACCTAGCTTCATATCAATGACCTATGAACCTATTTGGATAAAATTGTATATGTATATATATATATCAATGGTCCTGGAATGGTTTGACAACAGATTTGGATTATGTATGTACTTCTGTCTGTTACTAAATTTGATTTGAGAGAAAATTACTTATTTTATATCGGTAATTTTAGGTTAAATTTGACATGAAAACAACTGTAACCAGCGAATTATCAAAAACGATTACTCAAACATAGATTTAAATGCAATTAACGTGATAAAAAGAAAAAAATAATCTTATATACAAAATTCTCGTGTTGGTTACCATACTTCTCCAAAACGGCTCTACCGATTTTTATAAAATTTTATATGCGTATACAGTAGATCTTAGAATCGGCTACTATCTATTTTTCGTACCTATATGTGATAAGGGTAAATCACATTTAATTTTATATTTGTTTATGTACTTTTTAAAATAAACAACCCAAAAATTTTAGCTTTAGTAATTTTAGTAATTCAATAATATTATTTAATTAATATGGCAGAACAACGTTTTCTGAGATAGCTAGTAATAATATAAAAATAGTAAGATAATACAAATCTTGTGCCGTAAGGTACCGGCAGAATAGAATAGTACCCACTGCACTAGGTATTTTAAGAGGCGACTAAAGTACTAGAACCGACAGATGGCGATATATCCATCCGAAATATGGCGACAGTAATGGGCAAAATACCACCTTACTTATGTACTAGAAGCTTATGTAGCAGCTGTGGACCTCCAATGGCTGGTATGATGATGCAAATCTTGAATTTTTTTTGTAAAATATTATTTTCATCTGATCAATCCAAGATTCATACCGTGTTCGTACGTTGGCCCTAAAAAATTACAACGATTCTAAAGTCCTATGAGAGTTCTATACGACTCCAGTAACACTGGTGCCGTGTCAATAACAGAAAAGTATTAGAAGTTGATCCACACCTTGTGATAGTGAAATAACAATCCATGAGTCTATACACATTACTGTGACACGTAATAAATGTGAATAATAGACTAATAATACATTTCTTCCAAGGGAGACCGCTATCAATTATGTTTGCGTCTATTAAACTCTGGGCAGGGATGGGCCCTGCCCACCGCTCAATACAAGGAAAGTTTAGGTATTTCTTAGCACTTAATACGGTAATCAAATCGACTTAACATACTTCAACAAATGACTTCAAGTTCAGATATGCATCTGCCGAATTCAAAAACTCCATTGACAGAGTTTTAAAAAGCGTGAAAGTAATTTAAACCTACAAGTCCTCTTATTGTGTCTAAGTGCCCTATGATAAAATGATAAAAAGGTTATCATATAGCGTCATCATTATATCAGTAGAACGCCCACTGCTAGACATAGGCCTCTCCAGATGATCTCCAATACCGGTTTTACGGTGACGGGCCCGATGGCGCAGATGGTAGTGATCCTATCTTGTACGCCAAGGGTCGCGGTTTCATTCCCACCCAGAACAAATACGTATATATATGTTTGAGAGAACTTTAAGCAATTTACCACGGAGTCATGTCAGTACAGGACCACTCAATAAACGAGCGCTCTATAAAATATTGACACTTCCAGCGTTCATCCAAAAACATCTTTACCCATCGGTGCCTTAACAAGTAGGATCTGAAAAACAGTGCTTGCGAAATAAACCCAAACTGAATCGTAATAACGATGATCATACATTCAAATTGATGTATCAATTGAATCCGTTTCTACTGCCTCATGGACAGCATGGAACACAACGTGACAGGTCACTCAACCCATAAAAATAATATAACCCTGCAAATTCGGAATAACTCACGTAAGTAGCGCAAGGCGAACTGAGCAGTTATCAATTGGTAGCGATAGGGTTTTACGTGTAAAATGGGTCATTGGACACACGCTTCCAGATCCATCTGTACGAATGTGTTACAAATGCTCGACCAATTTCGAACTCAATATAAGTGGCGTAAGTGATATGTATATAATAGTTTCAAGTAAAACAGGATTCAGTTTCAATAATATTTATTAAAGTTACAGCAAATGAATTGTTTTTATTTCCTTTTTTGTTCTTCCTATGAACCTGCACATTGTATGTATATTTTATTTTTTTGTTAGAGCAGGTCGACAAATAATCATACACATCGCGTAATACATCACAAGAGCGTTGCCAACCTTGTGACTTGAGGATATTATGTCACATTATCCAGTAAATTTACTGCTCCTACCCTTTTAACCGAAACACTGATCTGGCGGTAGAGATAGGCTAGAATGAGGTACTAATGCTGGCGACCTTTGTATGAGGACTACCTCATATAATTGTTTGCTAGTTTAGCTTTTCATGCTTAGCATATATTCTTTTGGAACCACAACAGGCCAAAATACCATAGATATATGTGCCTAATAGAATCATTAACATCATCATCTTCATTTCAGCCTTAGAGCTACCGCTGCTTGATATAGACAAGTCATTTTCAATAGGAACGGTTGTATCTAGCATCTGCCTGCATCCAGCGTGATCCTACAGATAAGATCGTCTGACTATCATGAGTGCGAATGTCCTGAAATTCCCGGCTTACGGTGCGTGGTTCCCAATTCCGGTGCTTCAATTCCAGAACCTTATGCGTCGTTGATTGTTCGTGGTATATGCCCTGCCTTTTACCACTTCAACTTGCTGATCCGTTGGCAGGATAGCTTTAACATTAACTCGATGGGACAATATCTAATCAGAAACGTTTTATAGTGTAAACGAATTCTTGGAAGAAAAATAAAATTACTCACAGAATACTCGTATAGATCGAATGCATGTTTTTAGTAAAATTTTATACAGTTGTAGTTAAATTTTATTAGTTTTAAGTATTTTTTGCAACACCCTAACATGTGTCATGTACCACAATACTATTATATGCTGTAACACTTTAAAATGTACATGTACAATATCGAAATAAATAAATAATAGACAGTATAGCACACAAAATGGACAGTACAGACTTTTAATACCACCAGTTTATTTTAGTCTAGCTAGATCTTATCTGGTCGCCTAGGTAATAATGGTCCTATAAACGGATCGCATATAAATTTTACTTTTGGAAATCTTTTAGTAAAGATAAAGTTTTAACAATGGACATTACTTCTCTAGTTTATTAAAAGTAAAAATTAGTTCATTCTTCAATCGTTCACTGAGTCAGCTGCTCACCAACAATTGCGCGCAGACAAAGCCTTAATTTCGTGTTAGAATAAACTAGCAGATACTGGACCAAATCAAACAAACGTGAAGTATAAACACGCATGTGACATATCATAATATTTTGAAGGGAATTTAAATACGATTGATTTACAAGTAGATGACCTCCATACGAGAGTGCAGATCGTGTGTATGTATTTATGTCGGCAAATAAGCATACGGTGATGCGATCAAACGATGTGTTTGTTTCTATTTTTTTGGAAGAGTCTAATGCTGGATGTTGCGTCAATTCCTGCGTCACCACAGGAATGGGCAAGGCCGTTAATTGATGAAAGGTGACTATTTTTTATTTGTTTTTTATAAGACTAAGTTGATAAATATGCTCACAGTCCTCGTGATAGTAAGCATCACTGTTTTATCCAGAAATAGTTTACATTTATCCAGTAATTTCACTGTCTCTATCAGCCTTCAAATCGGAACCCAGCAATGCGAACTCTACTATTTCTCATATAACTATCACTCTAAAGCACCTTTGAGGATGGATATCGGCTAGAATAGCCGTCGTTGCCTAAGCCCAGGGGCTAAGACCGCTATACTAATATACAAAAGAATGTGTGTGTAATTGAGGAGTACTAGCTAGAGGGCCACTGAGGGAGAAAATTCGGCCCTTAATTACTGTGCTGGACAGGTGAAATAATCGCTGAACGTAGCTTTGAGACCGGAACCGTAATTGATGCACGAAATGATGCGTGAAAGGGACAATTTTGCCAAAATTTGCCGCGCTGTGAATAATTCTTTTGGCAATCACAGAGCATACCTTAAGCGACGTGGTTACTTCTGCTCATCACTGTGCATTTGAGTTACACTGTCGGTTCCGGTATCTCAGTCACCTCTTACAACATCTGGTACAGAACGAGGTACTATTCTACTCTACCGGTACACTACCAGCAGGGCAGAATAGGTAGTACCTCTCCCATTCAATGTTAGGCTCAAAAGCTCGCATTTATAAATTATTATTAGTGAAATTTTGACAGATTGCTATTGGTTCATTTGTTTTTTGGCTAGATTTGGAAGTTTTTATTGGTCTGGGCTTTGAAACCTCCCTTTTTGTTGTTTTGGGACACATAGTTAGTGTATAGTGTTATTAAATTTTGCTTTTATATTTACATTTCATCACCATATAGCTGACTCATTCATCTTCGCTCCCGAAGAGAATTATAACCATTTGAGGTCTTGCCCATTATTTGCTGAACAAGGTAAACGTGGGAGCAATTTCAGAGCGCATGTTTGTGACAAGGATTATGCTGCCCATCCACGCTCATTACATTAGATCTACGCCGGTAAGGATGAATTTACCGCCATCTGTTGGCTTATACAATTTTTCTTTATCAATTATACGAGGACCCGCAATGGCTGAGATTCAATCGTTAACCGTTCGTTTTGTAAATTTAACATAATTATTTATAATATAAAAAAATCTCTAACTCATTAATGATATATTTTCGTGTTGAAAGAACGGAAAAATGTTTTAAGAAAAACCTTTTGCATGGCGCATGTAATAACGTAAGCAAACAGAAAGATAGACATTTTTTGTTTTAGTTTATATAAAAAAGAAACAGAAGCTTCCCTTATAATTTTTTTTAAATGTATTATATATGTACAACCCTATTAATATATACCCTATCTACTATCTACATTCCTGTTCGATTTCAGACTCAAACACAATTGAGAAACAATATATTTGTATAAATACTATAGGCACGTTACGCCTTCGCAATATGTCCGAACAAAAAATGATGAAATAACCATCTTCCCAGTAATTTGGTTATGAGGACTACGCGTGACTAAGTTGCCCTGATTTCCTATTAAATTAGCAAGCCAATCGTCTAATTGATATGCGACGTACCAGGAAGCCAGATCTATGATCGACCTTACCACGTCCAACCCAAGAAATCCAACAACTGCTCCTATTATCTAATCCGTAAGACTCTATTTTCAATATCATTAGAAATGTGCGTTGTGCCTTTTCGAATTGGGTGGGATAAATTGCTCCAAAGCTCAATGATCTCGCTTCCGTATTGCAGCGAAACCCGACCCAACTGTCTATGTAATAGAGTATGTTATGCTATTAATCAAAAATTGGTGGTTACGTCTGTCTGTAAGGCTATGTTACGTCTCGTTGCAAAGTTCAACGTCCGTCCTAGCCCCCTCCCCTCGTACACACCTGTGGACGACAACCACTGCTTTTGGTAATTAACAATTAAAAAAACACTAATTATAAAGGAGATCACTTAGAGGAAATGATTAAGGCGCTACGTCTTGCGTGGCTCGGCTTTTCTTTTGCCACCTTTAAAGTGATTTTACTTCCTATATAGAAAACCTTAGTTTATAGCCATCATTTAAAATTTTGTGTTGGTATAACTCGCAAGTACTGCGCTTTTGGAGATGATATAACGTCTTATTGCTCTATCCAATTGCAAAATGAGAGTGGAATGTTTAATTGTTGAGTTGAATTGAATGTTGAGTCCACAAAGTGTTTCGAAAGGAGCACGGGATCGATTAGGTACAGGAATATTTTGGAAGGCACTTTCCTAAAAATGCCCTGAGTGTCAGTTTACCATTGATTCTGATTATAAAATATTTGGCCAATGGATAAAGTATGACATATATTTATAATATGTTGAATGTTTTTTAAAACTATCTTCAATCTCTAGAATCCGTCATAAACATTTTTACGTCAGAACGCGGCTAAGGGTTCTTAGCCACGTTCGTACTACAGACTACCAAAAAGGGAAATAAAAACGCCGGCTTATCAGCGTGACAATAGAATCGATTACTCGCAATACAATCGATAAAGCATCGTGCACAATCGATGATCGGCGTCTATAGGTAGTCTAGACGTGCCCACTTTACTGATTCTATCGTCGTGCGACTACCAAAAACTACACGGGTCATTGAACCTTGCGGCCGTATTCTGGGTTTATTTAACTCGGATTCGGCTAATGAATACACGGTATAAATCCTTACGTTAAAAAATGTAAGCATTGGTAGAATTATGCGCTAATTCTGGTGAGGTGGGATACTGCTTCTTTTTAATCCAATCATTTAAAATCTATAACGATACATACAAGTCCTAAGTGAAATTTTAGTAAATAATAAACTAACGATAAGCATAAAAACTAATTTCACAATATACTATTAAGCGAATATAGACTTAGACTCACATCATTACAGTGGTTTTGCCTTCTGTATTTTTAGATACTAAGGCTTTTGTAACTATTTTACGAATCCATTGAAAATACTATATAAAAGTTTATTACCGGATACATTACATGCCAAAGCCTAACAGATAAATTGTCGATGGATTAAAAAATATATATATTAGACTATTTGCATGCAGTATATGTCACTTTCTTGAAATTTATCGTCTGCATGTCTATTTTATAATATAACTTTGACTCACTAAATAATCTTCTGCTACTAATAAGTCGACTGTAGTTGAAATCCACAAAGTATGACTAAGAAGATCCCAGAATAAGGTGACGATTTATAATGCACTCCGGCAAACTAATAAAACGGGTAAATAACGTGCTCTTAACCGGACAATTTAATCGGTGTATTAACTAACGGCCGGTTTGACTTACAACAAATTTTCCGAGGGTAATTTTTATTGAGTGTTCGTCCTCGCTACTCGGCGCTAGGTGGCGCTTATAATCAGCTCGACAAAAGAATTGTCTGCAACGATTATTATTATTAATGTACAACGCCTCAGAATTATGTTAATGATATTATTACGTATAATACAGTTTTATCAACACGATAAATTAATTTGTTATAAAGAAAATGATAGTTTATATAGTTTTTTTTTTCACTTATTTACGGCCAAAAAATAAATAGGATACGCTAAGGATTTTGATGTTTTCCGTTAAAAATATATATATTTTTTAATTTACATGTGTTCACTAATAGCGATGATATCAGCTACCTTAATAAAAATGAACTATACTCTAAATAACACAATTTTGAAACAACTTTTCGTTTTTATTTTTAAAAATATATATATCGCACTCGGAGAACACAAATTCAAAAATAGATTCTGTAATTTCTATCAATTGCATTGTTCTTTTTTAACTTACTAGCGATATGTTTTGGCATATTCTAAATCAACTAAAAAGATATGGCAAATATCCAATCGTTCTCATCAGATGACAAGCCTGTCAAGGTCTTTGAACCTAATTAAATCTGTCAAACCTGGCCAAAACCTACGTGACCGCGGCCGCGTGCGTTCGCAGAAACCGACACTGGCCTCATGTAAATGCCTTGATTTATCCTTATCATTGTTTAGTGATTAAAACATTTAGTAGGGATGTGCGGTTCTTTATAGGATTTCCAATGGATTATGTTTTTTAAACCTTCAAAATCTGCTTTTTGTTGCAAAATTCCGATCATAAATATTATATGAGTAACTTTTCACACGCGAGCATCTGTGTCTACTTTATAATCAAATGGTATCTCTTATTTTCTTGGTAACACTCATCCTGAATAATTCAAGGAACTATATTCCATGTTACTGTCTAAATGACCGGGCCCGATGGCGCATTCGGTGTATGCGTATCTTATGTGCCAAGGGCGTAGGTTCTATTTCCACTCATAACAAATGATTAACATTTGTGATTGTTGTCTGACTGGGTGGTTAATATATCATCATCATCATATCAGACGCAGAACATCCACTTCTAGACCTAGACCTCCCCAAGTGATCTTCAATAGGACCGATTGTTTACGGCTTGCGTTCAGAGCGATCCTGCACATGGATTTAAGGTCTACAGCACAAGTGCTTTAAGCTACTTATCACCTTATAGATTATACTATATTTATGTTTAGATATTTAACTACTGTTTAACATCTTTCAAATGCTGTTCATAACATCAGTACTATTTTTTCTTAGACCAGGTCGACAAAAAGTCCGCGTAATAGTAAGCGTCACAGCATCCTATAGACGCTCGTGATACCATAAGGATATCACTAAAATGTCGTCAACTTCGGGTCTTACGAGATATTACGTTATATTTGCCATTAATTAGCCTGCCTTTCTCACCATTCAAACAGAATGAGAACACTGCTATTTGGCGGTAAAAATGAGGTATCAACAGCGAGAGAGAGGTATCAACGGAAACGACCTTTGTATTAGAAGAATTTATTGAAAATTTTAAAAAAAAGTTTACCGAATATTAGCCAAAAATTTTAGTTCTACTCGTGCAAGTGATTATAATACAAAAAAAAATAAGTATCAGCTTAAAATTTGCGAATAATTGTTATATAAAAAACAGCTAAATAATTTTTCATGATATCTTCATAAATAAATAGATTATGTTGCATAAAAAGACTTGAAACTTTAATTCACCGACCATAAGTATCAGGGCATCGCTTGAAAAGTAATTAAAATCCATGTGATAATAGACAGGAAGGTATATAAATATAGCTGACTTTTACATGAGCGAAATCGCGGGCACCGTCTTGTTAAAAAGGAGTTTATGAATTATTTAGCATAATTAAACGGAATATTCGCGTTCTATTTCTGATAAGATCACATTTGAATATGAAAATATTGGTGCCTACGCGAAGCCGCCTTTGATTGTTTTGTATCTCTGTGTTCAAACGAGGTTAAAATACCCTTAACCATTTACTATACGGTAAATATACATATACATAATTTAGTATAATTAAATACAAACATATTATTTAACTCGTTGTCAGACAGACAGTTGTCCTGTTTTAAATGTATATGTTTATCACGAACAAAATATAATATCATTTGATATATAAACTGTCCTATCTCTCAAGTTACACAGTAAGCTAACATTTATTAAAATCGCTTCAGTAGTTTCTACGTTCACCCCGGACCACCGTGACACGATATTTTTATATACAAGGATATTACATATAATTTAGACAGATATTGAAAACGTAAAGACATGTATGAAAAATTTGCTACTATTTAAAGAGTTTTGGAATCTTTAAATTTTTTATCAACAATTATACTTATTTTTTAACAACTACTGAAAGCAGATTAGTATAGAAGTCCCAACAAGATACAATCTCCAAAATTGCAAACACTTTTGTGTTTAAATAAAAGTACTTATTTATTCTAAATAGTAACGTGATAATAGAAAATTGGAAAATCTGTAGAAGAAAAATTTTAGATAAAAACAATTTCGTGAAAAATCATTAAAGAACATGTGATAACAACACATTTTTAAGTATAAAATTAAACAACATTTTGTATTCTTTTATACAATAAAAATCATAGATAAGTTCAGAAAGTTACAATAGAAAAAACGAAGACACCAACCAAAGGCACTAGAGAAATAAAAAGTAAATAATTAAATGATTTACAGATAAAACAATAAAAGCGGCCCCACAAAGCAGATAGTGTAAACACGAAGTAAGCCCATTATACAGACTATTGTACATAGGCACAGTCTATACTCAGTCATCCACAGAGTTTACTGGGCTAAAAGTTGAACGAACCTAGAAGCGCCCGAGTCTTGTTGCTCTCAACTCCCACACACACATACAAAACAGATAACACTCACACACAACACTAACACAGTCGCATACGAAACAAAGATGGACGAACGCGCACACAGACTAAGCCAAGCGTGAGAAATGTTGATAACTCACTTGCGTTAGTGAGCGCAATCGTCACTTCCGAGTTTGAATGTAGAATCAACACGACAAATTCCTTTTTCGAAAATTCTGTTTGAACTTCGATTTGACAAATGCATGTGTATTAATTTTATCTATGTTATTTTTTAGGATACTGACTGAAAACCTGTCGTCTACATCACGTTTCTTTACTTAACATACAAATACTAGAATATACAAAACACAAAATACAGTGAATAGCAATTATATATTTAAAAATAGAAAGACATCGAAGATCTTTCAGGTTAGCGGTCAAAATGTATGTATTTAGATATAAGTTTATCCCATTTGATAGATTGCAAACACATTTACTCCTCGGAATAAAATTCAATTATTCTCTTTTTAGCTTTAATTGCTTCAATAAAGTATTTCGAATGAACATCTTCAATGCACTATATCAATAAGCACTCAATTCGATTGCATCGTAATTTCGTAGTTCATTAAAAGTTATTATTAGAAGAGGATGGGGTAGTAATTAATATGTGTACGTCTGTGTGCGTGCGTACGTAGGCGATACGTAATGGCGTATCTCTGTGGTTGTTGCAACTCGTATGACTGGCCCGCCAGCCTCCTTAGACTTATGTAACCCTGGTACCTCGAATCTCGTTTGCGCATACATTTTAGTACGAGTTTTTTTTTACAAGCAGTTTTAAAATATCCAACCGGCTCGACGAGGCCATTTCTTAAAAGGTGTCTTTGCATTTCCGCATTGAGAAAAGTAAAAAGGGTCATTCGCGCCTAAGAATTTGTTTTAAGTTCATTTCGAGTTGAATACAAATTCGTCGTTCGCTGGAATCCTGAATACATTTACAATGATTAAGTTGTAAATTTCAAAGTTTTTCAACATGTTTCGCGGACTGTTCGTGGAACCGATTCGTTATTCATTTACGAGGAACAAAATTAATGAGTTTCAAATAATGTTTGATAGACGGTGTTAATTCAACTGTATTAATCGGGCGTGTTAATAAATTGATCGGTAAATACTTTAATTAAATGCAAGGAAGAGGTTTCGTTGATTAATGGTGGTTAATTTAATTCTAAAGTCACAACGTTGCTAAATAGTTTTTAACGAGCATGCTAATGATTTTCGTAGTTCATTCTACGCACTCGTAGCCACTACGCAGGCACGCGTCGCGAACTTTAGACATTAACGACTTTTTCTTTCTTTTACCGGACTAGTTTTACTTATACATTTTCAACTTATTTAAAAGAATTTCTATGTCATATTTTAAGTACTATAGTTGGTCATGTAATAAGAGTAAACATATACATTTTGCTTTTGTATTTCTATCGAAGGCTTTTTTGATTCTACTCACATCCATACAAAACTAACGGAACGCGATACAACAAAAAAAATGTTTTCGATGGCATTTTTTTCTTATTTTTTCGTTGTCATGGTAATCTTTCTTACATTATCTAAATATGTTGGAAAAGAAATTACATTGTATACAAATTATTGTATTTTTCTTGTTTCATACATATACATACTAAGATATAATATGTTTTAGTAAGAGCTTTTACCGTAAGGCCAGTTCTTTAAATATTTAACCTTCAGTTTGAAACATGCCATTTTTAGTATGTTCTAAATGGAACACGGTATTTCAATCTCATCCACCGCACCTCCACTGTCCTCAAAAATCTGATCTTTTTCAATCTAGCCAGGAGGTGAACGACTGGTCATGCTAATGCAAGCCTTCAATTAATGGCCGACTGGACGATACGTATTTTAAATAAATAGATAACGTGCCGGAACTCCCGGCTAAATATAGTAATGGCGACTTCATGGCTGTACTGCTTGGGGTAGCTTGATTTTAATATCTATTACTGTCACTGATACATTACTTAATACTGCAGATGATGTTGGAATTGCAGTATTTTACACGCAGCTTACAAATTAAGTCAAACATCTGGTTGACAGCACTACCTATACGTACGCTGACATTGACATATCAGTAACTTTCATATGTCAATTGCATAGCCTCTCTCTTTTCTCTGCGCTGGAGTATTTGACATCCGTCTGTTGTTTCACGTATCAGAATATGTAATCTTAGATAATTTTGAACCGGTGTTTTCTTTATTCTACCAGTTTCTAACAGTTATGTTAAATAAGATCAATGGACCCGCTCTATAAAGTAGTCCAAAAACATTTAATCAAAACTAACATTATGACAGATCTCAACAGTAGTAGCGTTTCGTGATTTATTTATACATGGTATTTGCCATTATAATTTCCTGAGGTGAGGTACCGGCAGACTAGAATAGAACCCCCCTTTGTACTAGGTGTCGTAAGAGGCGACTAAGATACCAGAACGGACAGATGGCAGTATATCTATCCTAGCCTAGCTCAAATGCATAGGATGGGGCAGCAGTATCCTAGACGCAAAAGTTGCGCTCTGCGATTGCCAATACGCTTGTCGAGCGCGGCAATTATGGGCAAAATTTCCCCTTTCTTGGGGAGGTCAATTTCCAGCTGTAGACTTCCAATAGCTGTAATGATGGTGATGATGAATCTGTTATTATTTTTATATTACAAAGGATTCATATGTAAAGTTTAATATAGAAAATAAACCTTAAATAAAGACAAAAAATAATTAATATAATTTATAGATCTAGTAGTCTAATATTGTCTAATCAGCTGATATTTTCCTACGTCTCTAGAATGATTACTTATACACCTAAACCTTCCTATTGTACAGGGCTCTCTACGTGGTCTCCGATCATCTAAACGTGGGTATCTACCTAGCCTCGAAAGGACATGCTACCTTGCATAATAGACGTGGAATGGGAATTCCTGCCAAAAGTACACTTTATACCCTGCCGCCCTAGAATAACCAGGGTACTTTAGTCATAATGGGGAATGCTTAAAGCACCAGTACCTATTCCTACAACAAGCTGCGCTATTTACGTATAAGAACATTAATAAAGAAAGATTAGAACCATTAAACCTTAAAATTACTTAAAAAGAAATAATTTAAATAGAATGGAACGATAAACTAGATATAACAGATGGAAAAGAAAATCTTCCATCATTATTCCCTTCAGAAAGTATCAGTGCTCACATTCCTGATCTGGTTTGAAGTTTATCTAAAATTTCTGGGTAATGTGACATGATATGGAGATGCTTGACATATCTTGTGATAACACAAACGTCTAGGCTAAGATGACGGTTACTATCGTGCGGACCGTATAATAGTTTGCAAACCTGGTAGAAGAATCTGTAGAAATACTCAATGGACTATGTATGAAAAAATTGTTTAAGCCGGACTTATCAAGGCCCCTCTGATGAAACTTCTTTGTTTAATTCGACAATTCGAGTACAGAGATTCCAACGTCGCCGCCCTACGACGGACGCTAAGAGAAGAGTTAGTTCACTTTGCCCGAAAACTTAAATATTATTAAGATTTTATTTAAATGACTTAAAGAGGAGAACTAGCTTTTTCCGTTATATGTTATTTTGTTGAATCTGATGTTGACGGCAGTTTGCCATTTTAGCAGACTAGTACATTCCTCTCTGAAAGGTCTGATAAGAACCCAATGAGGTACCGGGACTAATCTACCGATCCGATATCGAAATCGATGTAACTTAATCATTACAAGGCGCCGAATAAAAGAAGAATCCTTACTGCAAAACAACATTTCACAATTACCACCACATCTACACGTAACGATTATGGGCAAAGCCCCTTAACTTCATGAGATCTACCCGAGGGCAAGATCCTATGTAAAAGGTCTACCTCAAAGGTCTACCATATACACTGTTTTTTAGCAGTAGCAGTCATCTGCTACCGCTAAATAACAGTGTTCCGGTTTGAAGGGTAAGAGAGGCAGTAAAATTACTAGGTAATGTTGTCACATTACCCAGTAATTTTACTGCCCTTAATTTTACTTCAAGTCAAGAGGTGGCAACGCACTTGTGATATCCTTGCAATATTACGAGCGTCTGTCTATAGGCTGCGTTGACGTATCAAGCGAAATTTACCTATGCTTGTTTGTCGATCTGGCACAATAATAATAAAATTATGATTTTCGCTATAACGACTTAAATAAATACCTGGATGGGATCATCATCATCATACCAGCCATTAAAAGTCCACCTCTCTCCAAGAAAGGAGATTGCCCATAATTGCCGCGATAGAAAAGCGTGTTGGCAATAGCAGAACGCAGCTTTCGCGACAGTGGTTCAGCTGCCCATTTCCGCCTTGTGCATTTGAGCTGCACTGTTCTCATGCATGTACATTCTTTCGTTTTTTTCATCGAGACGGATTGCGCAGATTAGGTGTAATTTTCTACCATCTATGCGTTAATAACATAGGAATGGGCAAAATTTAACAGCTTGAAAACAAAGATAATTAAAGTTCTACATTTCTATGTTTAATTATGTTACAGAAACAGTTTCTTTAAGAGTAACAAAGATTGAATATAAAATGTAAACTTATATTATAAATAAAATATTATGACATATAGAATTAGTCGAACGGGAACTGTTTACTAAAGAATTTCAGTATTCCCCAGCCCCCAGATATGCAGAAGAGTTCGAATCTGCAATGCTAATGGCGTATAGCATGAATCATCGCGGTACCACGCAATAAGTTGCCTCGATGACTCTAACTTATTAGATATCTGTATTGAACAGGTATGATAGCACTGTCGATAAACTAGTGGTACATAGGGCTGGTAGCATCGGACTGGTGAAAAATCCTGAAATATTCGAAAAATTCAAAACAGATGTTACGTTTCTGATAAAAAATTTACCGCCACTTTTGTTAAAACTTTTAATGTCAAATCCGAAGTAATAACACATATTAAAAAATATATTTCTTGTATATAAAACTGTCATGAAAAAATACTTTTAAAAAATGTACTATAAATTATTGATTGAAGTAGCTTGTTCGGCGAATTTTTTGTCCGGGATCTCCTCATTGTTTTTAAGGGATGAGGGATGTACGTACAGTTTTTCCTACTTATAAGATTAGATAATTTATATCTGAAGTTATAGTCCAAATTTGATTTTTTATGATAAATATATATTACAGGACAACTACTGTCGGGTTGGCTAGTTATCAATATAAAACATACACATTTCAATAGGAACTTATTTTGTTAGTTACCCATAAAATCAAATGTGCGGAAATGGCAAACATAGACAAAAGTGTTTTTTTTATATAAGTATTATATTAAGGACCGACTTCAAGTTATTGTTCCCACTACTTATTAATGTGGCTGTACAAATAACCAGGTACCTGCCACCCACCTCCTACCAGGTCTGAAAGCAGAGCCAGAAGCTGGTGGCGTCCCTACCAGGATCACAGCGGCGCAAACACGTTCGATCGCTTCCTACCGCGCCGGCTCGGCTCGTCTGCGGATACTGGGCTAAAAGTTCAATAACCTAAGTACCAGGGTGACAGAGACCTGACGTATCACAATTTTTATAGTAACGTCATAGGACGCGTTAACTTTGACTTGATGAAACGTAAGCTCGTATAAATACGTCGTAGGTTGGTCAGTTTTATTAATTTTGTGCATCTGTGAAAGTATTTAAAGAAATTTGATAATAAATTTAATATTTTTTAGAAAATGATAGTTACTTTTATAAAGTTGATAACTTCCTCGTTTTCCTTTTACAGATAAGAATGGTCGTTTATGTCTTGACATTATTAATATCAACTGTAAATTATATATGCATGATCATAAAAGTTATTTTTATTGCAGATATTAACAGTAACAATTGATTTTTTATGCACAAATTTAATTACCCAAGTATAAAAATTTAATTGAACGACATATTTCACGACTACCGAACGCTTATTAACAAAATTGAATGTACATAACTGTCCATATACATAACGTGCTAAGCCCCGAGACTTAGCGCTTAAATCGCAAAAACCAACAATTATGCCGATACCGACCGCAGCATCCGCAAATCCATATGTGTAAAGTCGTCATAAACGTACCGAGACGACCAACACACAAACAAACTCATCTTTAACACTGTCTATTTAAGTGTCAATATTCAATGACACGACTGCAAAACGTATCATTGCTACCGGAAAAAACCAACGTGTTGTTCGTTAGAAAATTTTCCAATAATCTTTAATCCGCGGACTTAAGATCTACTTTTGGGTAAATAGCATTGGATAATGTTTGCCTAGTTGGTTTAGATGTAAAGGAAAGCAGTAAAGCAGACACCAACACACGCCATCAAGTTACTAGGAATCTATACATTTGAGGAGACCGCTCTTACGTGTAATGCAAGTATTTCTATCAGCAGAGCTATTCTGTATTAATATTTATGTTTCGGTAAAACTATGATGGTTGTTAATCTCACGCAAACATTTATTTATTTGTTTTATATACACTATTAATGCTTACTCCTCAATTAATCGACGAAACAATGTAAAACAGTAAAAGTTGTTTGATTTTTCTCGAATTCAGAATTGATGACCAAAATATTCACTGACATCTATTAAAATACTAAAATTAACTAAAATAACAGCTCTTTTAACTAAATGAAAGAAGAACTCAACCGTGAAGAAATTTAGAAAAGTAATTTTTCTTCAGTTACTATCATGTCGAACTGACGCATGGAAATATTGACTACATATTCGAGGTAACCAACTTTAGTTTGGCCAAAGCAGTTTTTAGAACTCTGTTGAAGAAATATCATTTGCCTTTTGGCATCTCTGTTCTAAAAATATATTAAGTTAAAAAATATTTCCCTTAGGAAGTACTGTATGTATTTCTCCTGTTTTAGATTGCTTTTTTCTACGGGGTACAGGCATAGTGAATAGAATCCCCCTTTGTACCGGGTGTCGTAAAAGGTGGCTCAGTTACCAGAACCGACAGGTGGCGGTATATCCATCCAGTATAGTGTATCCATTCAAACTTTTCAATAAAAGTGGTCGTAACATATCCATTTGGTAACTTTGTATAATCCCCATTCTCAAAAACTAAAATGTCGATTGAAAAAGAAAATTTTATGAAATTTTTATGAAATAATTGGTTAAAATCGTTAACCAGTTAACCTTAACCAATTGTTTTATATAAAGTTTTCTTTCTTGTACTAATTACAATAATAAAGTAATGGCGCTATATTATTCCTTCCTAAATCAGTGGCTAGAACGTAGCTACTGAGGTCATTTACGACGGCATAAAATACAATGCGGTTCAAAACAATACTGCGTGTCGACCACTAATAAAGATGAATGACAAAGACAACATCTGAGAGTCAACAAATTTAAAAACAAGTACACATATCCCGATGAAATGCACCATAATAAACCTGTACACCCACGTAAGTATAGACAATGCAACACATACATTCCACCATAATTAGACCTCTCCGGTCCAATATACACTCCCCGGACTGAACCAAATTACTAGGAAGAAAGAAGATCGAAGAAGGCAGTCTTAAAATAGCTGAACTTGTGAACGAAGACATGGGCCCACGTGGGCGAAAGGTTCACACGGTTTTTTCTAGTGAATATAAATTCAGTACTCGTCGGGATTTCGTAATACGACGTAGACCCATTCTCATTAAATTACCGACCATGCTTTTTCTCAGTATTTTTTAATGTTCAAATTTATGAATACTTCACTTATTAATTCTAGGCCGTGAATTTACCGGTAGAGTAAAATAATATCTCCCTCTGTATCAGGTGTCGTAAAAGGCGACTAAGGTACCAGAACCGACAGATGGCGGTATATCCATCTGAGGCAGTGTAACTCAAATGCATAGGGTGGGGACCCATCCCCTGCTGCCCACAGCAGCATTCCCTGCGCGAAATCTGCGCTGGGATCCAACAAGCTTACCCAGCGCGGCTATTATGGGCAAAATTCTCCCTTTCTTGGGGAGGCCTATGCCCAGCGGTGAACTTCTGTAGGCTGTAATAATGATTAATTCTGTTATAAAATAAAATGTAAAATTTATTAATAAAATATTTTCCTATCCGTCTAAACAAAGATTCTTTGCAGCTCTAAAACTAGTTCTGCTTTCAATTACTTTTTTAAAGAGTGATCAAGGATCAAACACCCAAAAATACAATTAAAAACGTAAAATTGTCGACAAAATAATGAACCGAAACGTCATGCATACCCGCGTAGTCACGTTATCTATCGATATAGCCAACGTAAACCGTCAAAAGTACCAGGAGATCATAAGCCGAACAAAAGTAAACTATTTCGACAACGAAACGCTCAATAAAAACTTCTAAACTTGAACATAACGCGAGAGTGAGACGCATCTATCTGTTTCATTGGCCTTCTCTCTCAGTTTACGTCAGTTGACAAGCAGTGGGTGAACGAACTTCGAGAGTTTACTGGGCTAAAAGTTGAATGTACCTCCGTTCGCGGACATTACGAACAAGATAGCAACTTTACCACACACAGCGGAAGACAAAAACGACGCAGACACCTTTCGGAAGCACTTCAAATTTGATCGCAAACCTATAGATTTACAGTCGTTTCTCGTGTGTTATTCTTTTGCGGTAATGCTGTTTTAGAATGTAACAACAAGTTTCTCACGACTACAACTACATTGGCACATCGTTAGTGAGACGAGTGTACAGATGGATCTGTTTGCATGTGTGCATCGGTCCGAGGTTGGTGTAGTCTTGAAAATAATTTCGCGGTCGCAACGAGACGTCGGGTTCATACAACTGGCACCACCTGTATCTCTTGCTTGCCTGGTTATTTATATCTATCGCGGGGCTATGTACACACACATATATATATATATATAGCGTATGAAGTATGCGATAATGGCTATACGGCATAATTGACATCTAGAGAGCGATAGTTTGCTTTCATTCAGTTGATACAGCAGTATTGTGATTTGAAAGCATTACACATTTGGGAAAACAATTTATATTTTATTAACTATTTATGGCTTCGATACGAGTATTTCTTATGCTTGCTCTGTGAAATTTCTTCATTTCCACTCTGTCTTTCAATCATGTTGATCAGACTGGAATCTCTGAAGGGTTATTTATTTTGATATATTAATTAATGGATGTACTCATGATATATAATCGGCACTTATCATTATGAAAATTTTGTTGTAAAACAAAAATGGTATTTCAATGCGTTTTAAATTATTCATGGTTTTTATTATTATAATTTGACAGTCTCCATTTTGTTGAGTAATACATGTATGACTGAATGATGTAAAGAAAAAAAGATAATCAATTATCTATTTTTCTTCTCTTTTTTCCTCAATTAATTATCTATTTTTCTTAAATTTTCAAAAAAATTGATAACTAATTATCAATTAATTATCTATTTTTTTTCACTATAGATACTTTATCTATTTACTATAAATCAAATATTCTAATATTTTATGTAACTATTGTTTTTCTAACTACAAGAAAAAAAGTCATACATATTAAAATAATTGAGATCACTTGATAGTTTTTACCTTCACATTCTTTTATTTATTATCATTTTCACTAACTTCATGGACCTTGTAAATATAAAAAATATTTTATTAAACTCTTTGATCAAGTATAACTAACGCTATTTAAATCGATATGTATGTTTATACTTAATTGTTAAACGTAAGTTTTTATTCTTTCACTGGTTACAGGGCCACGGAGTCCATAAAGACTTCTTTAGTTACAAAAAATGAGAATCAATAACGTAATATAGTTCCTATAATACGTATGCCGTGAGGTACCGGCAGAGAAGAATAGTAGGTACCTCCCCCTGTACCAGATGTCGTAAGAGGCGACTGAGATACAAGAACCGACAGATGGCGGTATATCAACTTGAAACAATGTAGCTCAAGTGCATAGGGTGGTGATGCGCAGCAGTATCCCCATCGCAGAAGCTGCGCTCTGCGATTGCCAACAGGCTTGCCCAGCGCAGCAATTATGGGCACAATTGCCCCTTTCTTGGGGAGGCCTATGTTCAGCAGTGAACTTCCAATTTGGTATGATAAATACGTAAGTCATTTAATGGTACTTTTACCGGCCGGTTTTTTCGACGGATATTAGAAGAAACATTGAAAATTAATATATAAGAAAATATCGATATAGTACACGTAACAACGGATTAACGAACATAGATCTGTATAAAAAACATTAAATTTTGAACATCCATATACAGTGAGTATTGTTAATTTAATTTAATACTTAAAAACACAATAAAAATATTTAATTGACTATTGTTAAATTAATAATTAAGTTAATGTAATATAAAACATTATATCAATATTTGACTGACTGAATTATTCATACAATGTACGATGTATATTGTTGGTAAATCAATAAATAAATAAATTTTAAGATTTCCCATAAATAAAAACTTACCATAGTTAGACTTAACACATATTTTTTTGCCTAAAGTCTATGTGCGTTATTAAGTGTATATATTTTAATCTAGGGACATGACAGGAATTCGTTGGTCATATTATACTAGCAGCGTCTCGCGGTTTCGTCCGTTTGTAGTAGAACAAACCTAGTATGTTAGCCCTTAACCACCAGCTATGTAATACTGATTTTTTTTTATATTTTAGGCCCTGCGTGTGTATATATATGTGTATATACGTATATACGTATATATATATATATATATATATATATATATATATATATGTGTGTATATATAGAAGAAGCTGTATGTATATATATATATATATTTTTTAAGTAATGAAAAAGTATGAAAATAATGAAGTAACTTTGAAAATCAAAGATCTTTCAGACGAAAGTAAACCAAACTCTTTGATCCAAGTACAGCTAGCTATTCAATTAAATCACAAGCAAAGATTAACACAGGCAAGTACACCCAATTTGAATTTTTTAGCGTTTCGTAAAATACGTCGAGGTCATAGACTTCTTGATATCACTATTCTACTCATGTACAACTGGATGTCAGGTGAATTCATTTTCTTAATGATATGAGAATTACGTGTTATTAACTCGATTCCGAACTAAATAGAAAAAGAAAAGTACAACTGCTCAAAATACAGCAATGTTTTCATATTTTCTTAAATCGACGCGAGGGGAATCGCTAGATCGCAAAAGGATGGTATCACTAAATAATGACATCAACGCAACACTGAAACAGACACACGTGTCTTGGTGGTATCGTGATAAATATAGAAATTGTAATCAGTGTAGTTCAAATGCACAGGGTTGGGATGAGCACCATCCCCATAGAGAAAACTGCTCTTTGCAATTGCCAACACGCTTGCCCAGTGCGGCAGTTACGGGCAAAATTCCCCTGTTGAAAATGGCTGATATGATGACATTAGAAATATAGGATTACTGTTAAATAATACTATTATGTTAGATCTGCAACCCGAGTGCTTTAAGCGACTGACCACGGAGTCAGGTCAGTGTATGAGATTTTGTGGTAATTTGTTTATTTATTATCTTTGTCCTGTTGCATTTGAGTTACGCTGTTCCGAATAGATATACTGCCACCTGGTGATTTTGGATAACACAGTCATGTCTTACATTACTTATTGCAAAGGGAAGTACTACTTTAACCTACACGGCAGATAGTGTTGAACAATTTTATTTTGTTGGTACCTACGTTTTTTCACCCGCGTGAAGGAAGAACCTACATACTGAATTTTATTCGAATGCCTTCAAAAACGGCAAAGTTTTATACTAACTTTGCACCCTGTTGTACACCCTTAGGGGATGAATTCTCAGAAACTATAATATATATATTATAGTATTAATATATCCGCATATCCCGTCTGTATAATAGTCTAGCCATAAGACTGCCTGAACTTGACATTAATTATCATACTCCTCCCAGGTTTTTGGCATTGATAAAATCGTTTGATTACCTTTTTTTAATATTAATGGTTATGCATGATGTGATTGCCTGTAATTGTAATAACAGTTAGTTGATGTCCTTTGAAAACACAATTATTGTTCATAATTTACTGTTACTTATGTTGGTAGTCCAATATTAAATAAATAAATCAATAAGAACCCTTTATAAGTGCTCCCCTAAAAGGAACCCCTGTGCAACATTTCAAGAGTCTAACCCTTATAGTTTAGGCCCTGCGTTAATATGCCAGTAATTTAGTTAACTTCTCCGTTTATATATCCAGATTTAATAAAAACAAAACGCTGAGCGATTGTCATGTCAACTTCTCGATTATATACGAAACGCCTGAAGTCTTTTCGCCTGACAACCAAGTGCATTGAACTGGCTACCAATAAAGAAATAAAACAGGCTAATTTGTCGTCAATTAATGGCAGAGCCTTTAATCGAATGTCCGCGTTTCCGCGGCCGCCAATCCTGATAAAATAAAGACACTCAATTCTAATTGACTAAGATGGCAGCTTTAGGCGAGTTTTTGGTGATGGATATTCTAAAATATTTTACATAGTACAAATCGAAATTATAATAAAATTGTAACTAATTATGTTGAAATTGCATATTTATAAATAAGATTGTAGAGATTCTTCGCCAAAGTACATTGGACAAATATTTGTATGATAATTCTCTATGAATTGTATTTGTTCAGCGTCTGGATGTTAAATATGTATTTAAGTATTGTATTTGTGATTCCTCTGTTGTCTAATGTCCGTATTACAAGTGATATAAGCAACTTACCACGGAGTCAGGTCAATGTATGAGATGTTGTGAGAATTTATTTATTATTATTATATTCATCTTGTACCTGCAAAATGTTCATGGTAGGAAATAGGCCTTCGCAAAGGAGAATTTTGCCTAGACTCTTCCTCTTGGTAGTAATAGCAGGATCTATCTTCGTGACCGATGCTGGTTCCCATCACGCCTCTTGAGACACCTCAAGTACGCACAGCGGAAGGTACTCTACCGGTACCCCTCTGCGTGAAGGTTAAAAGAAATTTTAGGATGGGTTGCCACCTATCCTAACAGTTTACATATGTAAAATTGGCTGCAAGTTTCGACTATATTTTGTTAATTAGAATATAAAAATAAATAAAATCCGAACAATACTTATGCGAAAGTATGTCTATTTGAAAAGTTACGATATTGTAGTAGAAAGTACCGATGTCCCATGAAAGATGTGCCCAAGCTGATGATGACGAATTGTGAATGGAAAAATAGTATTTATGTAAGATATAGCTCATATCTATACGTATAGTTCATGTCAGGTGTAAAAGTATTTACATGTGATAATTCAAACATTAGACAGTGAAATGAAATGAAACACCGATTAAGCTTAATGTCACTGTGAACACAGATTTTAACGCTAGCTGATAACGTGTAGTAGTGACGCTTACTATCACGAGCACTGTATGCTTGTTTGCCGACCTGGTCTAATAAAAAAGGACCATTGCTCAGTCAGTCTAGAAAAACCTCTCCCATGCTCATTATAGTTCCCTAAAATTAAGGTCAACACCTAAGTTTCTACGGACCCGATGGCGCAGATGGTAGTGATCCTATCTTGTGCACTAAGGGCCGTGGGTTCGATTCCCACCCAGTGCAAATATTTACGTGATGATATTTGTGTTTGTTCTGTGTTAGGGTGTTCCATATATACCTATTTAAATAGTATATTTCTGTTTGCTCTGTTGCGTCCGTAACACAAGTGCATTCAGCGACATACCACGGAGTCAAGGCAATGTATGACATGTTGTGGGAATTATTTCATTATCGTTTTTGCACATGTAACCATCGACAATACATAATATATTATAAATGAGTACTAGTTTACCTGACAGACGTTGTCCTGTCTTAACTACACTGATATGTTTGCCATTAAATAAATACGGCGGCTATAAATTAAGATAAAAACTATCCTATCTCGAGGTTTGATGAAACTGTGTACAGCATATATTTATTTAAAGCGGTTCAGTAGTTTAGACCCGAACACAGTGACACCGTTTTTGTATATTTAAAGGTGTATATATTTATATTTACACAACTTTTCATAAATTGGTCTGACTCCGAGGTAAATAACTTGGAGTACTCGTGTTACGGTCATCAAACAACAGGGGAATCACAAATACAATATTTATATACATATTTTTAACACCCAGTCACAGAACAGACACGCATATCATCCTATAAATATATGCTCTGGGTGGGGATCGAACCCACGACGTGCATAAGATGGGATCTTTATCATCAGCGCCATTGGGCTCGTAGAAATGTACCTAGGTCCTTAACGTTAGGGAACAATAATGGACATGGATGAGGATTTTCTAGACTGACTCAGCAATGGTCCTTTTTTATTAGACCAGGTCGGGAATCAAGCATACAGTCCGCCTGATTGTAAGCATTACTGCAGCTTATATATAGAGATATATATATAATGCAGTAATATCACAACAATAGCACCAGCGCGTTAAAATTGAATAGTTGATGGTAGAAAATGTTTTGAAGGGTGAGAGAGGCAGTAAAATTACTTGATAATTTGATATAATAAGAAAAAAATTACAAGTTGACAACGCGCCTGCGATATCCTTGTGGTATTACGAATGTCTGTAAGCTGCAGTGACGCTTGCTATCGCGCGGACTGTATGCTTTTTGTCGGTCTGGTGCAATAATAAAAGTAACACCCAGGCCCAGCTGGGCTTTGAACCCAAAACCTTTCATTACCAAGGAGCTTCACATCTACCTAACTTAATAATTTATATTACTTGAGACTAAAGATGTTTTAGGAACGTTTCAATTAAAGTTGAAAAGCCAACTCTTTTACTCGACCAAACAAAACCATAGAATTTATTGCAAACATTTTTAATTTGCTACATATGGTAGTCACATACTTCTATTTGTAAAATAAGAATGTATGTAATATCTTATTAAAACTTAAGCTTGAACCACCACACGTACCACAGCATGTAAACCAGAAAAAAACAGCATAAATCAGCTCCCAAAAATGCAAGTACATTAATATTCTATACCCTAATGGATGCTCAATTTACAAGCGAAGCGAAAAAACTGCTACCAACTGCTCCCTTTAATGGCTTTATGACATTTTTAATGATAATTCCATACGTTTTAATAAAATTGTGGCAAGACCCAGCCGTCAGTGGGGATTTTTACTCGCGATTTAGCATGACTTGCGGTGAACGACCTCTGTTACGTCTCAACTAAGTTCATTGATAAATAAATGTCTTTTATTGTGTGTAATAAAAATTTTATAGAACTAGATAATATTTTGAGGAATCATAAGATTAGAATCAACCAGTTTTATCCGAACAATATCATCGTAAGTGTAAAAGGGATGTTTATAGAAAATAAAAATAGTTTAGTAACATAATATACGAAAACAACGGTAATCCAAGAACATTCCGGCTTAAAAATTAAAACATTATACCTTAATTAATTGATATATTAGCCAATAATGGCTGCCATACATAAAAAATGTAGCCGCAAAGTAATATATATTTTCTTAATCAAAAGAAAACTCGTTCTTTTTTAGGGCACTTTGAAACTGGTAGATCTTTCTTCGATATATAACTACGTCATATTGATTTGAAATGTCAGTTAAATATATCTAAATAAATAAAACTATGTGTAATGTTTTTCAGGATACACACACAAACATCAATTTGAATATAACTACTCAAAATGATATATTTTTTATTTATTTGGGAAAAGAATTAAAATTCTGCTGTCAATATGCGCGGGCTAAGTAATAAATTATCGGCCATTTAGCCCTCGTCTTAATATGTGTAATAGACGCAGCGCCGCTATCGGAAAAAGAAAACAGTGGTTGGAAAATACTCATAAAAAAAATTACACCAAATCAAATGTTTCGTGTGACATAATTATTTCCACAAGCCTTGTTAAATAGATTATATTTATAGTTCATCGGTGGACTACTTAAATTAAAATACTTGTTTATTCGTTAAAACTTTGCTCAATTCGCTAAAAATTATTTGTTCATTTCAAAATAAGTAAAATGCTGATTTCAGAAATAAATTAATAATTCGTAAAGTAATATTGTTAAACGCCATCTAGCGACAAATGGCCGTACTAAGAGTTTAATGCAATAGATCTAGCAATCCACGGTTCGACGATAGCTATCTACTTTAATATATTTTCATACTTAATGAGATATATTAATTAAAAAACTGTGGAGTTTGAAATCAATATACTCTTACAGACAAAAAGTTTCATGTCGCCCAGAATCAATTGTAAATAAATTATTTTAAAATAGTTTTTCATCATCTAAGTAACATAGTGTTTTTTCGGAGTGTTGCTGATGCCGAAATACACAGACTATTTCAGACGGCACCATTGACGCCAGTCGCTTATTAATGAGCGACACTGCCTGAGACTTCCTAATTGAACGTGGAAGCTGCCTCAGAGCACCCTAGATCGGAACGGAAGGTTTTCTTTTTGGCACTTTACATCTCACATGCTATTACTATATCATTATATTGTCTAGCACACGTTACAAGTACAAAAGAGCGTCGAGCGAAAACGTTAATTGGGTTCATTTGCTGATCTCGGCTAAATAATCATAATAATATGCAAGAGCCTCTTATTAAGATCAATACAATAAAATCAAAAGACCTGACTTTTTACAAAGCTAATCTGAAAGGTCCCCCAGAAAGGAAAAAAACCCACATAGGAATAAAATTGCCCATAATGTCCGCGCTAGGCAGGTGCAATGGCAATGGCATCGTGAGGGGAATGCCGGTGCCCAATCCTGCCCTATCACATTTGAACTATACTGTTTCTAGTAAACATATAATAAATAATAGGTTGCAGTACCTCAATTGCTTCTTACAGCATTTGATAGAAGGTACTATTCTACTCTACCGGTAACACTAAGGGGTACTTCATTTGCATCTATTTAAATTGTCAAAAGATTACTCAAGATGGATAAGATAATTCCCAAAACCGAACTCTGGTTAAGAGATGAAAGATGCTGTGAAATTACTAGGTTATGTGCCGTTAAGTCCTCAATCATATGCGTGTAACGCGTTATTGTTATACTACTCGCAGGTGACATGATCAATTGCCATCCAAGCAGCATAAAAAAATATTTTAATATGTGTTGCTTATCTGAACAAGGTATTATTTTTGAAGTTTAAATAAGTCAATTTGTCATTCTAAGGAGAAACTACCAAGAAAACTAACATTTACGACAACATGTAAGCCATGGATGTTATACAGTGATCAAAAAAATATTTTAAAAAACTACGGAAATTAAACTAGATAGAGATGTACTCAATGTCAAGTGCCCATTCAGACACTTAATTTTACTTTTTGCACCTTTGTAATATAAATTTATAATTAAAACCGTTTTCACATTACAATTTGCATTGTTATATTTTTACTAAAATATGTGTATGTACTCAGTTTATATTTCTTAATTTAAAAATATGAGACAAATTCGCAACAACAGCTTCAGCACCATCGCACTTTTAAAAATATGAAAAAGAATAGAAACGTAACCTAAAAAATTAAAAATTCTTAAACAATTGCATGACTTTCCGATGACATCGAGTATTTTCTAACAACTAAGAAATCCGTAAGACAACTTGTGCAATACAATTTTTATCCTTTATATCTTTGACAAGTAGATGTAGAAGATAATTATTTGAAATTTAAATAATAAACGAAAGTGAATCTCCGTTTTAAACAATGCATTTGTGCATCATACAGTCTAGCTCGGAAACGATCGAGGCGTTTCTACAGCTTTCTACGCAACAGCCACTTTCACTTCCGAGTGCAGACAGACAAACGAAACCAACTCGCCCTGTTTATCGGAACTGTGACTCATGTTCACATCGATAGAGGAAAATCCTTGTGAGCGAAAGTGTTGGTTTATATACAGAAAAACACAGGATTCCCCGCAACACTCGCAGAGTATCATTCAATTGTCATTGTGAGTAAGGCAAGGCTGAAGATAGACTTTGTACATATTTTTTTCACTTAACGTTCTTAATTTTCTAACGTTAATTCCAGAAATAATTGTATATGTATAAATTATACATATACAGTATAATATAATAATAATAATAATAGAGATAAAGAGTCAGTCCGCTTATTAATTATCCCAGATTAGATGTCCCAGTAAAGCGTGATCATTCAGGGATCACGGGATCTGAATGAAAACTACTTTCACAAAAACACTTGAATACCTAATTGGGAAGTGACCTCAATTGGGAATTCTTCTGTATTCGTCTGTAAATAATGGTAACATTGCGACGCTCTTATTACTCTTATTAGACAGTTAAATTTCTAAGTTAAATTTCTACATGCAAAATTATTATATTAAGTATACATGTAAATGTGTATGTGCACGTCTAATATGTTCTTTGGAATGGTATAATTGATAATCTGAACATATAGTACCCTATATGTTTATGTATAATTGTTTCAACACCTTATTTTGTAACCATATAACGGAAACTATATATCTGGTCATCTAATATTTATATTTAAATGAATATAGGTAGGTTTCACAGCTTGGAAAATGCGTGGTTAGATGTTTAGATTCAACGTATATCTTAATTTAAAATATGCTTCTTGATACTTACCTGTCTTATCATAGACAATATAAAGTGAGGAGATCTCACTTAATATTAACCTGTTGCCATATTAACAAAAAAGCCAATACATATAATAATTTTCCTTTCAAGTCAATGTTAGCTATATTAGTAACAGATTGTTACCACTTTTTACTTTGACCCTAACATTATGCACCTTCACTACCAAATGCACAACAACAATTTATCAAACAATCTCTTAGAAAACTGGGTCAAAATCAAACAACAAACCGTTTAGAAAATGAAATCATCAAAAAACAATCAAAAGTACAGGCGTTAACATTGACCGAGATTCGTCCGCTCAAAATGATCCACAACTGCATGTTAATAAGGGTTAAAATAGTTTAATGCCAAAAGTGACGGCAAGGAAGGAAGAGCGCGGGAAGAGTAGATCATGGTCAAAGAGAGACTTTCACTACTTTCTATGACCTAAATGTAGTTGTTGTAGGTCGACATGACGACCTTCAAAGTACCACTTTTAGTTTTATCTATCACTTTCGTTATCTGTGGAGAAAGTGTTGACGTCATTATTTTAATGGTAGTGATCGTGGATCGGGCCGCAAAGAAATTAGGTCAATACTTCCACGTTAGGAAAATCGTTCATTCCGTCGGTTGTAGCTGAATGTGGATAGTAGCCTCCGGGATAGTAGATATCGTATAATATAGATAATTATTAATAATGATAAATAATATTACTAATAATGATTACAACAAATACTTAAAACCTATGGAGGCTGGTGATAACAATCAACCGTAGATAATTTTAAAAACGTAAGTGGAGCATAGGTATACTTCCTTCGCCACCACAACTTTATTAATGATATATCTGCATTAGTGTTTAAAATTAGTCATTAATTTATTAATCATTAGTTTCTCATAATTCATTTATCATTAGTCATTAAATAAATAATATCTGTGTCTTTAAAATAAATTAATCTAACCTATTTGAATATCGCGTTTATCAAAGTTTTAATTTTATTTGTGTTTGTTTGTGTTGATTTTACTGGAATATTTTGATGAGCAGAACTATCTAAATTATGTTATGATTGATTTTGATTCGGTCTGAACATTGATGAATAACATTTTAAATCAAAACTTTTGCCCTCTAAAACTTGCAACTTTGCAAATCTACCCATTTGCAAAGTTTACATGGATATTTTAGATTATATACACTCTCCGTAAATTAATATATTTGAATGAATGGGATGTCTTTTTAGACCCATTTTTCGTATCAAAATACCAACGAATTAAACTTAATTTATGAATCAATATTTTGTTTAGTTAATCTGATACTTAGAATATATACCTACTCATAGAATGTTTTAACTAAAACACAATACATATATGGAAACAAGACTACTCGCAAGATGTTTTGTTTTTTCAGTGGTCAATATAGGGTTAAATACCCAATATAGACTTATGAAAAACAATAAATCGATATCTCGGCTTCAGGGCTAATATCTTAGGAAACAATAATATATAATTTTATAGAACTACAAAAAAACGCTGTAATGAACTAAATTAATCGCAAAATTCTGAGGCTCTTATAAAACCTCCTACATTTTGTAAACCTATTAATCATAATAGGTATATAACCTAAACATTTATTTTGACATACCATATTCTTAATTTAATTTTATACTTTTTAGAATTATTTACAGAAATATCGCTTCAGTTTTCTAAATTAGCTCTAGAATAAATTAGATACTTATACCTAACAAATCAGTATAATAACCCTAAAATTCACATATTTAAACGAATATTTTGACAATTACAAATTTAACAATATTCTTTAAAATGGAAGATCTAAAAATAAAACACAAAATTACGAAGTACAAAGAATGAAATAAGTGACAGAAATAAGAATAAGATAAGTAGTATGAAGAACCTCATGAGATAAAAAGAGGTAGAATTGTCCAAATTGATTTTACCTCATAAATAGTAAAAAGTAAAAAAAAGAATGACACCCTTCCCGCCAAAACACGGAACTTTTGACAGTTACCAATAAAAATTGCAATGGCACAGGGTGCGCCCGGCTTTCACTCAGTGATGGATGCACCTACTTTCTCCTCTTTGCTACATATAGACCTCATAAGGTCACCACCACTTGTCGGGGTCGATGGCACCGCGAATTGGCAACTTTTACCGGCCAACGTTCGCGCCATTTTCGGTGTCGATGGACTTTTGACGTTCTGTCTCGATAGAATGGCCAACTAATCCGCGAAAGTCGGGAAAAAATAGGATAATAATATATAGACACGTGTTAGATGCATAGTAAAATTGCATTTAGAAAAAAATCTAATTGTAACTTATAGAATATAACGTTCCGATCAACTACACAAATGTATAAAACCCGATATATATTCTCGCAATTCTTATTGACTTATTAGATCATCATAAAGTCACATTACTACACACCTATCACATCATATTCTTGATAGTAAATCATTTATTCATCTGTAAAGAACATTATACATCCTTGTCACACCGAACAAACGGGTTAATAACTTGCATATTCATGTTGACTAAGACATATTTACTATTCTTGGTATTCATTTTTTGTCCTGATACCAAACAAACCTGATAACAAACATGCATTTTATTTATAATATCCTATAAAAGTTTGCACCAAAGTTGGCTATCCTTTTTCTGATAATCGCGTCGGTGGTTGACACAAATCTGTACCAGCTAAAGGAAAATGTATCTTTAATTATATACCTAGACCAGGGTTTCCTAACCTTTAGTTCGCCGAGCCTCCCTGAGCTAAAAATAAGATACAATTGAATGTCAATTTTTTAGCAATTTAGCTACGCGTTAAACTGATTTTTTTTCCGTAATGCAAACGTGCCTTTAATGATATTTCTCTACCCCGCCTTAGAGGGGGCATACCCTATGTTGGAAATTCCTAATCTAGGCAATAGTAGCAAATACGAGTAAAAAATTAAGATAAGCAAGCAAGTATATGGATCAACATAAAACATTCATTCATTCATAATCAGTGGGAAGCACGCATATACAATACAAGAGAACAATCTACAAAAATCAATAATAAAACAAAATATAATAAAAATACTGCTATATTCAATGTCTCGCACTTCAAAATTAACGTCAGTTTTAATTTTATGACAGACTAGCAGCGCCCCGTTATATTACTTGCTGCTAATGTATCCTTCTATTTATGAAAGAGTTTCTAAAATCGTTCCAATATATTTTTAGTTTATTTGTTACAAATATACAAAAATATAAATCCCGTTTACATCTTACCATTTTAGATAGGGTCCTCTTCCTATATTTTTTGTAAATATAATATAGGCTATGTTGCTCCAAAAGATTGTAACTGTATATTACTATAGGTATATTATTGAAAGATTTTCCAGCCATTTCGATACGGACCGAAAGCAACAAATCAACCTTCCCAATCTGTAAAAATTTACAGTCAAATCATAATCTTAATGTCATTAACTTAATGGCTCGATTTTTTTATTAACTAGCGACACGCTAGTTAATTAAAAAAGCAATGCTATGAGTAAAAAAATGGTTATTGAGGGTAATTTCTTAGAGATGGACATATACCACCGCGGACTTTATTGTAGTCTTTTTTATGGTGTACAACACTGGAGTGAATTATTATGATCTGTCATTGTGTTCAGCCTGCGTTTGCCTTAGAAACTTCTTCCATATCAATTTTTTTTTTGTTTTACTTAGTTCTCGCTTATTATCTAAACTAGATAGGCAGGTACGGACGCATTTTCAGGAATTGATTTTGTTTTGCTTAGTAAAGCGTCCTCTATGGGATTGGAGTGCAACTAAAACGAAATCATACTTTTTTGATTTTTTATGTTCTTCCACAGATGGCTCATTATTTCTTAAGAGTCGGAATTATATGTGTGGCCTGTGAATAATACTTCCAAAAAGATACAATTAAATGTGTTTTATTTTCATGTTCATAAATTATAAACAGCTAATAAAAACAAACTTCAAAATATATGCAAGAATTTCTAAATTTGGATATTCCTTTCATACAGTATATTTAATATCAAATATAAGCTACACAAGTGGATATTGAATAATAGGCAGAAAATATTATGTTTAAATAAAAAAAGAGAAGTTTATGTCGGGGGTGTTAAATAAATATAATAATAACTATACGTATGGCAATTTTTCAAGCAGCTGTCATAAAAGGCAGCCATGATTCTGATTTGGCATTTGCGCTGGCTGTCATTTGTCATGTATTGTCAGCACCACAGTTGTCAGTAGTTTGCGTGTACGATTTAGTAAAAATGTTGACTGAAAATAAATTATTAATTAATATACTAGGTATATTCCTATTGTGTAATCCTATATATGCAGAATGGAATACACGAGACTACGTTCGAAGAGAGCATTCGCTTACAAAACCTTACCAGGGTGAGTGACCTGTGACTCTGTTTGACTTTGATCTTGGTGAGAATGATTGTACTGGAAATATGCAGATAATACAATCGAGGATTTCATTACAGGCAGTGGAATGTCAGTGCCGTACTGGGACTTCTTAGGCAGTACCATTGTTACCTCGAACTATGTTCGATTGACGCCGGATTTACAATCTAAATCGGGCGCGTTATGGAATACAGGGGTAATTGCGCTTTTGTATTTATAAATCTGTTATCAGCCAATAAACGGCGATGAGCCAATTTAAAATTTACTTTGTAGTCAGGCATATTAAACTACCTATGGTGGGCAATCGATTTCAATTTCCATGCCAATCTAATTTTCAATTTAAATTTAATTAGTGTTGCTATACACACACTAAATATCACAACATAACAATAAAATGAATAACCAGATAGTACTTAAAAATTATTCTTATTAGAATAGGCTATACTAGTACTCTAGAATATCTACACTTTTATCAAAAACTACTTCTTGACATTTTATTAATATTCATATTTAAAAATTACCTAGCCCTAGGAGCCTTGAGATAGAATAGAACCCACAGTCATCAACAAGTCGAATGCAATATTTTTCTTTATTTTGCACATCTATCATCTATACATGAATCCAAGATTAGTCATAAAGAGTATTTGTTCTACAGATATCAAACAACTGAAGAATCACAATTATAATACATGTATTCAACACCTAGAACGAACACAAATATAATAAATAATTTATAAATATTTGTCCTAGGTGGGGATTAAAGCCCTAAATAATAAATTTAATTAGAGTTATACTATCTGCGCTAAACCATCTGCACCATTTGACCTGTCAATATAAATTCATGTGCCAAAAAATATACATCCAATAAAACTTTTTGTTTAAGCATAATACGTAACTCAGTATTAATCCTCTAATTTAGGTTAAAACATGTTTCCTATCATACTATACTATTATCTAACACATCATGTTGATTAGGATTGTATAATAGCAGCAATAAATTAATCATATGCTTCCTTATAATTCATTTAATAAAAAAATTATAAGTGTAACTTTTTGTTACGATTATCATTTTTGTTTTTAATGTTATGACCAATTTTGCAGATACTTGTGATCATATCTTGTCTACCAAAGGTTCTGAGTTCAATCCCCACCTGGGACAAATATTTATATGATGAATATTTGTATTTTTCCTAAATCTAGGTGTTAAATATGTACTTGTTTATTATAGGGTGGATGTACCGGTCCCAAACCAATTAATTAAATTAAGGTCAGTCTCAACAATCACAATAGTATTCTTAAATCTAAATGGCACATTTTCAAACCACCAAAAATAACGTTGAATTTTTTAAACTGATATGTTGGCAGGTTGTATAATATGTGTTGCATTAGGATGTAAGGCATGCTAAATAATCTGATTCTCAATGCACAATTAACTGACTTTGTATGTAATGTGTGATTTATGACCATCAATTAATAGGGGTACAGGAAATTTCACATTTGCCTTGCGTAAAGCTGGCAACAATGAATTGCCTATATATCCAAAGAACACACGAGATGTCATCCAGCCTTTTAGGTGATTTTCCAAGGCACCAGTTTTCAGGAACGTTTTTTGCAATTTCTGCTGGTTTTTGTTCATAGGGGTAAATAACCGTCACCGGCATTACTTAACCAGATGCCGTGAAAGTTCCTAATACTGTTATACTTTCTTTCTACTTATCTTTAATTTCAATTAAATTATCCATCCCCCAATTCCCCAGTACAATGCCCGAGGAAGAACATACTTGAAACCAGATTCGTCAACATTTAAAATTCTTTCAGGATCATCTAAGATTTCCCTTGCATTTTCATTGTTTAGAAACTTCTAATTCCGCATGCCATTTTCTCATGCCTTCCTCGGTTACTCTACTTCTTGCAGAGTTTATGGATTCTGTATGTCGCTTAGCAATATCAATTTTTTTTTTCATGAAATTCTCGAACCGTTTTCGTCCTGGAATTCCTTCCTTGAATGGAGTCGGTCGATTGTCGGTGTTGATTATTTTGTGACTGTCTCTATTAACTTTTTTTTTTAATAGGAATTCCCTTTTTAGCTATTGCAATTATCCACCGACTTAGTAATCATTCCTCATCAGGCGTCAAAATGGTGGCCGGGCCTTTTTTCGTTGAATGGGATGTCTCATTTTTAACATATTTATTATTGTAGAATGAGGGATGTTATATTCCCGGCATCTTTCTCTGATTTTGTTTCCCGACTGTATTTCTTTAAGCGCATTATAAATATCGTCCTCACTGTACCGAAAAAAATGCTTTTTTGGTGGCATATTGTATCTAAAACAAGAAAATAAAACATATAGAGTTTGGTCAATTATAGGAAATGTATGCGGTACCAATGTCAAACCACTGGTCAACTAATGGAAACGAAAGCAATTTACTCTTATAAACTTTACTGTCGAGTTACAACTCGTATTCTGGATATGAAACAGTTGAAAAAAGTAAAATAAAGCGTATCATTTCCGTGTACTAGTCGTTGACCATTTGGTCAACCACAGGAGCACCTAATCTAATCATGTACCAGTTGATAACCAGTAAAATAACTCATAAAATATATCAATTTTACTTCCAATCCATTGAAAATCTTCCAAATAAACATATTATGATTACAAAAAACAACCAATCGAGCAAGTTCATTAAAAACCAATACAAAATAAATTTTAAATGTGCTTCCCTTTCTAAAGTCACAGTCGTTACTGCAATGGCGGCCGAATCAAGGCGGTCAGTGACAAGTGAAAACAAAAAGAAATTTTAAGGTTCACTGGTTGTCTCTTTCTATACGTAATTTGATTGGTTGATTTTAATTAGTACCGATAACATGTAGCCAACAAAAAATCAAACGCCTAATGGCGGGATAGCTTAATATTAACACTCAAAGCCTCAAGTGGTCTACAACCGGTGCGTGGTCAACTATAGGGTCAACCATCCTATTTGTGACTTCTCTGTTGTCTGTCTGTAACACAAGCATCTTATTTCGGAGGTAGGTTAATGTTTAAGATAGCAGGTCAATGTATAGTTATATTTCTGTGCATTCTAATAATTTATTATACATACCTACATGCTTTATTAAATCATAATTTTCAAAAATACTTAATTACTGTTATATTTGCCATAACCATTTTCAAATACCAATGAATATAGTAATTTCATACTTGTTTGAATGAAAAGTTAAACAAAAATTGGTCAAGGTTGTTCAGATGAAATATAGCAAAAAAGCTTTTACTACATTTGAATAGAGTATAGTTTCTCTTTATAAAACGAACTACGCTCATTGCCCTTGATTATTAACAACAATCACAGCTTATTGATTTTCATTTCCATACATCATTATGATTTACAACTTCAATTTTCATTCATGAATTCTTTGATAATCTTTTACGAATTTATTTACTAAAACTTTGAATAATGATTAAGTAAAACAGTTAATAAATAGATAGCTACAAACTAATGCTGGATTACTGAGATGTTAATTCCAGCCAGCACCATGGAGGGTTTGGCAAGAGCATTCATTAATGTTCCCTGTAGGTAAAAATAATTTTGTACCTATGTACTATAATTGATTGATGAGTGAAGTGAAGAGCGACAAAAAAGCAATTATAGAAGTAATGCAAATATAGTTTGTTATAGCTATCTAAGAAATATGATGAATTGTATATAAGATTATATCATCCAATGTGTAATTTGGACGACACAGTCAATCAAACACAATTGAGTTTCTCTGTAAGAAAAGATTTATTTCGTTAATTTAAATGTACTCTAAGAAAAATATATTTTATATGTATAAGAAAATTTGTCATTTTACAACTTAAATGATAATATACTCTTTATTGCACTACATTAAAAAAACAACAAAAAAACATTAATGACGGTGACCTAAAAATTTTATTTGTGTTTTAGCCATTCAAGTTTTTAAGTTGTTCTAGGCTAGACTGTGTAATCTGTTAATATAAGTACTTAAATTAAAATAATATTTGTATTTTGCAGCCATGTGTCACCCGCAATTGGGAGGTCCAAGTGCAGTTCAAAGTCCATGGACGTGGAAAAGACCTCTTTGGAGACGGTTTAGCTCTGTGGTATGTGAAAGACCGCATGCAAACTGGTCCTGTGTTTGGCAGCAAAGATTACTTCTATGGTCTTGCCATCATACTGGATACCTACAGCAACCATAATGGCGCTCACAATGTGAGTATATCATTAAACAAAATTGTAATGGACAGAAAATACTCCTGTGTGATTAGTAAATATATATTTATTATTATCATATCATATCAGCATAAGGCCTCCTCAAGATAATTGTGCCTTAATTTGTGCAGATAGAGTGAAGATTACTAACACGCACAAAAATAGTTGAACTCACCAGGGTAGTTAACCTAGTTTATAATTTTGTTTTCATCTACCCTCGAACAGGAGACACTATTCTCTTCGAGGGTAGATGTAACATTTTCGATTCTGAGTTGGATCGCGGGTACAAGATTTTCAATTCTATGATCAGTTAGGCCTGTTCATACATGTTTAACCCAAATGTTTGAAACAATTGTCTACCCGTGCGAAGACGGGAAGGGCCGCTAGTATATTCTATACAGCTAAATGGTACATAAATAGTACAATAATAATTGTACCCACCAATAATGAATAATTTAATCAAGATGTTTAAATTATTAACCATAAATTTTAAAACAGAAATAAAATTAGATACTCTTACTCTACTTATGTCACTTAATTTATCATTTAAAAATTAAATTATGATAGCTTCCTAATGAAGAAATTTTGTATGTATGGTAAAACTAACATATTTATGTTTTTTTTTCGGTAGTTCGATATGACTTTGTAGATAATGGTTACCGATTGAGATGCAGGAGTTGGGAGTCCTATTCTTCGTCATCCTACCAGACATTAGGAAGTCCACTGCTGGACATAGGCCTCCCCAAGAAAGGGGGAATATTGCCCATAATTGCCGCGCTGGGCAAGCGTGTTGGCAATCGTAGAGCGCAGCTTTCGCTACAGGGATGCTCCTGCTGATCCCGTACTGTTCTGGATGGATATACCGCTATCTGCCGGTTCCGGTACCTTAGTCGCCTCTAATCACACCTGGTACAGGGGGGATGTACTTTTCTACTCTGCCGGTACCACACGGCTAAATTAAAAATATATATATATTTACTATAAATAGATGTATATGTAACATATACATCCATCTACACTTTAGTTATAAGTATGGGTTAATAATATTGTTGCAATACTTATTTAGACAGCTGCTAAAATAATTATAGGATTGAAAAAAAATATTCATTTACAATTATACATTTTTATATGTTACTAATGTCAAGCCAAATATACAGTCGTCAACTGGTGTTATATATGTGAACCTTGGATATAATATCAGCCATGGGATTTCTACCGTTAGATAAAAGGTTTGCCGAGATATTTCCAATTATTTTTGAATTTTTGACTTAACTAAACTGTCTCCACTATGTCTACTCAAAATTGTCCTTGTTGTAGAATATATACCCATACCCATCCCCGCCTTGCAAATACATTATTTTGTGTGTATATGCCGCCGATTGTCGTTTTTTGGTAAATCAGTCAGGCCTTTAACGACACCTGGTACAAAAACAACTACTTCTTATTACTTAATAATTATTTAGTCACTCTAGGAGGTGACCAGCAACTAAGAGATTGCTGCACTTCCTGGAGGAACTAGGCCGGCAAGAATAGGGCCAGCAGTCCCAAAAAATGCAAATAGGCGCAAAGAAAGGCGTCGAGTTGCAGAAACCTACCCAAGAATGATGTACCTAATAATTGGTCAAACTAGATAAAGTAGATCAATGAAAACTAAATTTAAAGTACCTACAAGATTACAGATACCTAAATATAAATATTAGATAAACTGAAAGTAAAACAGTCAAACTTGAGAATATTTTAAGGAACCTTAGATTTTTTTACTGAAATCAGAATCGTATAGAGAATAGTATATAAAATATGTAATGTAAATGTTCTATACATAGGTCAATTTTGGTAAGTTACTATCACGTTTCTTTCTTAAAGGGTTTCTTCATAAGTACTGAGACTTTATTATGAAACCTATAAATAATAAATAAGTAACTGCTTGCCTAAATATTGATCAAACACATTGCCATGACGTACCGGCAGAGGAGACTACTGCCTCCCCATGTACCAGGTATCGTAAGAGGTGACAGAAGTACCGCAACCGGCAGGTAGCGGTATATCCACCTGTAATAGAGTAGCAGCATTCCCGTCGCGAATCTACGCTCTGCGATTGCCGATTACCTAGCGCGGCAATTTTGAACTAATTCCCCCTTTCATTTGGAGGATTATGTTTATCAGTGGAAGTTTTTAAGGTTGCCATGGTGATGATGACATTACCTATATTGCAGCATCAGCACCCTTACATATCAGCGATGATAAACAACGGGTCGCTGCACTACGATCACGACCGCGACGGCACTCACACGCAGCTGTCCGGCTGCGAGGCCAAGTTCAGAAACTTCAACCACGACACGCACCTCTCCATCATTTATAAGGACGACACACTTATTGGTGAGTAGGAATCAGTACTAGCATAGATCTCGGTACCTTCTCACGATGGGCCTGTTGGCGCAGATGGAAGTGATCTTGTCTTGTGCGCCAAAGGTCGTAGGTACATATTGAAAAAATATCGACCGTCAGCTTTACTTATTCATATATGTATATGAAAAATCTAAAATATTTAATCTATCTCAATTACACAAATTCAATACATGCTAGTAAAAAAATTGTTACAAGATAAGACTGTTTATATAAGACAACCCCCACAATCTCCGAACTAATAATAAAGTGCAACTATCAGCACCTAGAACTCACTATGGAAAGGAGACTGTACTGTTTGGAGGAGCACAGCTGTTCTATGAGCTGCCTAATACCGTAAAAGAGTGTGAGAGTACAAAAATGTTTGAGAACAGGTTGAAATTGTATTTAGAGTCGAGTATCGGCTATTTTGTACCTATATTTTTTGTTAGAACTGTGATATCTCATTGTAATGAAAGGAATTTCGTATGAGAATAAAGATCTTTAAACAAAACTCGACGCGAGGTTGGGTCACTTTGTTGAAAAATTTGGCCGTTCTAATACTACATTGAATACTAAATTCCTGTAATCCTGTAATTCCTGTAATCGTTTCTTGACTATAATAATTATTCAATCGACTTAAGAAAGTTTCTCTCTTACGCCAGTGTCTACGGATCTGGAGGGCAAGAACGCGTGGAAGGAGTGCTTCAAGGTTGAAAACGTTCAGCTGCCCACTGGCTATTTCTTTGGCGCGTCCGCAACCACCGGTGACCTCAGCGACAACCATGACATCATTGCCTTTAAGATGTACGAGCTAGACCTGCTGGAGACGGTAAGTTTTATTTTTAAATGCTACTTACTGACTTCAACACTTACACGTATTTTAAGCCGCTTGGTAATTTAACATTTATATTTTTTAATGTAAGTTCTTTTTTCTTAAGAACACTGTCAGTTAACAAATAAGACTTTGTGTGTTAGTACATTCCTACAGAAATTATAGGTAAGTATTATCGACTGTACCGATGGTGCAGATGGTAGTGATCCTATCTTTTGTGACCAGGGTCGTGGGTTCGATCCCCACCCAAGGCAAATATTTATAGGATGATGTTTGTGTTTGTTCTGGGTTTGGTTGTGTAACGTCCGCAACTCAAGTTTTGTAAATGACTTACTACGAAGTCAGGTCAATGTAGATGTGATGTTGTGAAAAATATATATTATTTTAATCCAGCAATAGGTTTTCCCAAAAAACAGTGCTTTTACATGTGTCTTGTCTTTATTGCACTGTATATAAAAAATATTCCCAACAAAATTTTATTTATCAGTTTCCTTTCATAACAGCAAAACAGAGACGAAGATAGATCTCACATCATCCCTTCAGCTGCTTCCTTCGAAGCTCCAAGGGAGCGAGTAGACGACTCTAAGCCCGCTATGTCCGGCGTGAAGACCTTCCTCTGGATGATGTGTGTGGCCATCGTGATAATAGTTCTAGTGGTGCTAGGTATCATGTGGTACCAGAAACGTCAGGAACAATCTAGAAAAAGGCTTTATTGAGTGCGTGATTAGTGCAGGGAGATGGGAGCGTTCGAGGGTCCATTAGCAATCAAATTTGAGCAGGTTAGGTCTTGACAAGGACCAAGGTTGGATTCTTGAAGCAGACACTATAAGTATCTTGGCATACTGAAGAAGACCTTTTTTAAAAGACCATCTCTACTTTTGTAAATAATTGTTGGAGTCCGGGTTTCTCTAAATATTAAAAAAAATGTTTGATTTGTTTCAAAAATCTTTATCCATGGCTATGTTTATGATATACTTTCCCTAAGTGACAGATAATCTATAATAATCAACTGCACGTATCAAATATCATGAAATATCAAAGACCTTTGGATCGAATGGGGTTAATCTTGAATATGTTACAATATCTTATCACATTTGTTTATTTTGTTTTCGCAAAGAGTTAAAGTGTTAAAATACTTTAATAACCTGGTTCAAATCATATGCAATACAACCTGAATATTTCAGTGCAATATAATTGGTATTTAAAGCAGTTGTAGTTTTATTATTATTGTAAACAGAGTCACGAGTAAATGGAAATCATTCTTTCACAACTTTCACAACCCGAAACATGTATACAGATCTTTATATATTTAGTATGTTACTTGGCACAACATTAGTTTACGATTAGTACCAGTTGCCGTGACTTGGTTGTTAAATTACTTTATGGAGCATGGTAATTAAACTTGACAAACTTTTGTATTTTTTTGTTTTAAATACAATCCTAGGTAAGTATAATCCCGGAGATCAGCTTTGCTACATGAACGGCTGCTTAAATAAGCTTGTACAAGTGAGCTTCGCTATTTTCATATACTGCCATCTGTTACTTCAGTCGCCTCTTACGACTTTCACGAGGTACTATATACTACACCTCACGGCCACTGGTAATTTGACTAAAGTAAATGTTGCTTTTTCATTCTACTCTCAATTTATTTACAAAAGTAACAGTACTCTTTAATTGAACATGTATTTTTTATAGCAGCACATTCTTGCTATATTTGCCCCTTTTCTTTGTAAAGGTGTAAATAGAGAATGAACTTGTCGCTTTACCAGTCAAAGACTAAATTGTAATGAATTATTATTGTTAAATAATTTTAATAATTGTTCTAATAAATTCCATATCTCCTTTGTCAAATAACAATTTAAAAAGCAATATAATTGAAATTTTGTCTTCAAGCATTCCTAGCAATTATGACTAACAAAATTTTTTATGAAATTAGATTTTAAATTGCTTCATTTAGTATTGTAATACTGAATTAGTTCAAGTTTATCAAGAAAAATCTTTCTTGTTCACTTTCTAATTATGACAAGAGGGTAAATATAATTTTGCTCTAATAGCTGCGACAAAGTATTGAGAATATAATAATATCGAGTAATAGTCGATATCGATATAAAAAGGACATTTTTACTAATTTTCCAAGAAAAAATAAATTTAAAAACATTTGCCTGAAAAAAAAGATGATTTCCTTTAACTGACAAGAATCAATAAAAATTCTGTTTATTTTTATTATTTAAAAATAATATTAAGTATTTATTGAATGCAAAGAAAAATCAAGTGTTCATAAAATGTTACTTTACAAACACACAGGTGCTTATGTCAGCTCGTATTTATTCGATGTATAATCACAAGTTCCCTGGGTAAAACCGTAATGTTACATATAGAAAAAGAAATATGTAAGCTGTATTGCCACTAATCTGGGTGTAGGAATACTCATTAGTATTCTTATGTTGTAGATTACTAATTAATCAGTTTTAATGAGTAGTCATTAAGACTGATCTGTTCGGTTACGTATTAATGTTTAGTGTCACTGTCACATGTAAATTGCCTGTAAATCCTGCCTCATGTAAAACACAATTTTACGACACCGCATTCTTCAGCCAATCACAGTCTTTCATGTTGTCACTAAAATACACGCGGTAATTGGCTAGCTCTCACCGTCTAGGACTATAAACGAGCCAATTGTAGCGAGTTGTTTAACTTACATTTTTTTCCGACGTTTCGGTTATCTCGCGTTTTTGGAGGGAAACCTAAATTTTAATCTCTTTTTGTGTATTCTTTGCATATCACGCTTTGTAAAGCAGGTTTCACATATAAGGGATATAGAATAAAGATGTACTACAGTTTTCAGAGGTTGAAGATGGATGCGATTAAGTTTTTATTAATTTAGCAAGGGTCCACTTCTAAACTCCTGTGGCCTCTAATTCAATGCATCAACATGTTCTAGACCTATGAATCGCAATAATTATATCTCTAATGTGTAATGGTAGGTAGACCTGCCATTACCATGTCTTGTTTTAATTGACTGTTATTATATTGTCACCTACTAGTATATATTTTATGTTTATTATGCATATATTGTTAATTACATATAATCATTGTGCCGTTCAAGTCCACTATTCATAATAATCTAGCAGTAACCTTTTTATTTTGAAGTAAGTAGCTACTTTTTTATATTATGTTTGTTTAATCATTATTTATTATGTAAGAACATGATATAAAGAGTGTATGTAAGGGTGATATGTTGCAATCCATTAAAATGTTAGTACCTACAACATTTATATTGTTTTTTATAATTATCACTAAGATTGGCACAATATATGTGTATGCTACTAGACTCTACATTTTTTACCAATTTACCATTGGAATAATAGTTGATGATTTGTAATTGTTTCTGACAAGTTTAAAATTTCTCTAGCTATATACCAACCTATTTTGAATTCATACATCGACTAAACTCTAAAAATCAAAACTTAAACAGCGATTTATGTGATTTTAATAAATATTATAGATAAGCATATTTAGCTTATTGTAGACGGTTTAGAAATTTGCTAATTTTGTGGAATTGTTGTGTTGAATTTTGATATTGTTTTCTAGTATAAAGCTAGTTGTGAAATCAAAGATCTTATTTGCTGTAAAATTATAACTTAACTGAAAAACAAGTTTCTTATAAAAAACAATCACTTCTAAATTATTATTTTAAAATGATTTCCAGTTTGCCTGTTAAAATACATAAAATTATTTTGTATTTGTCGGTATAAAGCTATGTATTTAAGATACGAGACCAACCTTATTTGACTAACATTATTCTTGATTTCCAATTATGTTGTCTAGTAGTTCAAATAGTTAGTGACAAAATCCGTTAATAACCTTTTTAATTAAAATGTGGTAAAAAAATACAGGTAAAGTAGGGATTGGTATCTTATGCTAATGTAAAATTCGTTTTACTTTTTTTTTGCTATTATAAATAGTTTAATCGTTTTGCTAATTCAGCTTATCTCTGAAGACGTATCCATGCATTTATTTACTTTAACTTCATTACCAAATGTCATACATGTGTTGATACATTATGCAGAAAATCCGTGGATACATGAGGGAATATTGTTAATACCGATATGAAATTTCTTAATGTATTCATGGTGTTGGTAAATATGTGTACGAGTGTTGTATTTGTGTTTTTAATTTAATAAAATTTATAAACTTTTTGTCTGTGTTTCAATAAAGTATCCATATATTTTATACATATGAAGTAGGTACAAAAAAAATAAAACAAAAGGTGACACATAAAACTGTCAAAATTACAGAACAGCTTAAATTCAGTTACTCTATTTTGAAATTTTATATACATAATGAAATAAAGAGATTTTTGTGTATAACTATAGTCCTTTCGAGAATCAATACTTATTTTACTAAATGATTCGCCGTTAGTCAAATATTTTTCTTATCATGACTTTATTTTAAACAATTAAAATAAAACATTTTGGTATCACATTATAGGACTGCCAGTTCATAAATTCTATATTTCCGGATAAAAAAAATAAAATCTCACTCTTTATAAGCTTTATTTGTAAAAATATCACTACAAATCATTTTTATTGAATTTTCTACCAGTATATTAGGCATATACTTATAATTAAAAGTTCAAATATCTGCCAAGGACAATAGTAACCGATCTATAGGGCATCAAAATTTTTTGTGTGTTAAGCAAATCAGAAAGTTCTTCCCATGTAAATAATTTTCATGCCCCATAAACTTAATGCAGCGAGAATTGTACATTGTATCCGAAATACTATTTAAGTTATACTTTAAAATTTAAATAGTGAACCAAAGGCTTGTTACTTCTCAGAATTCTGCATATCATATGAAGAATGTTGGAGAATCTAGATATAGATGATTTCTGATAACCTATCTACGTATTTAATAACCACAAATTAAATAATTTATTTCGTTGGGGATACTGTAGCCAATCCCCATCCTGTTGCTATAAACTGCTATATATTCTTTCATCACGTCTTATGATAAATAAAGGTCAACACAAGCAAAATGTTAATATTTTTAAAAATAAATAATATTTTAAGATGTTTGCGCTTGTAAAAGTACTAATTCTACTTCAACTATTTTTTTTTCTTTCAATACATTCGCCATTAAATCTAAGCCCAAAAAAGTTATGATTTGACATTGACAGTTCAAATAAAATCGATCCTACAGTCGGTCAATTAGCTTGGGGGAATTTTCTTTTGTCATAGTACATTTAGTATATTTGTTTTGCTAGCGATGAACACCATGGATGTAAAGTCCTATCTTTTTTCTTGGTGCTCCAAGAAAGGTGTAACACCAGAGTTTGATATTCGGGCTACTGGTAAGTTATTGCAGTTGTATATAAATTCAGAAAACAGCTTAATTATGCTAGTAAATACTTTTATTTTTGGACATTTTTACGGCAGGAGCAATTCTATAACACTGTTGTAAAAATATATTGTTTATACATATTATTTGATATTTAATAACCTAAACAGTTTATGTATTGAGTTTGGTTCTATCATTGAAAAATGTTACCATAAAAATTTATAGCCGTAATCTAAAACATTTGAAGAGTAAGGTTTCATTTTAGCTTGAGTAAGTTTACCCATATTGTAGGTTGAGGTGCTAAAATTTCAATTTTGAATTAAATGTTATCAAAACCTGTTTAAATTCTTCATAGTATGTTTTAAATACATAGTAAATATTTTGCTATAGACATGCATATTTTCTCAGGACCCAAGCATCGTCAACGTTTCCTTTGTGAGGTTCGTGTGGAAGGCTACTCTTATGTTGGTGCAGGTAATTCAACTACCAAGAAAGAGGCCCAAATTAATGCCTCCCGTGACTTCCTGAACTATCTAGAGCGATCTGGCGAAGTTGCTGATAAAGATCTCCCAACTGATTTAGCATTGAAACAAGATCTGGATTGCGATAATGCAGGGAACAACTTTAATAGTGGTAACCTTAATAATTATCAGAACAATAGTCAACAAAGGCCAGTGTTTCAGGTAAGTGTTTTCTTTTAATAAGACAAATGTATATTATTTTACAAATTAAATCTACTTTATTTAATATTAAATATTCCAGGAAGGAATGGGACCAGACAGCATGGGCCAAGCCTACCATGCATATGGAGGGCAAAATGAAAATTTCACATACATGGATCGACTTCAACAACAAAAGAATGTGGAGGAAGCTGAAGATCTTGATGTGAATGCTAGTCTCCATGGCAATTGGAACATGGACAATGCCAAGTCGAAGTTACATCAGTTTATGCAGATGAACAAAATAAACAGTGATTACATTTACAAAGCTGTAGGACCTGACCATACACGGTTAGACTTTGAACTCATATCTGCTTATATTACGCCACCCTTTATGGAAATGAATTTCTGCTAAACATATTTACTTTTATTTGCACTTGCAAATAGATCTCATTATAACCAATCATTCTTTATTTTTATTTTATATTAAATTATCCGTATCAAAAATTAAATAAAACGATTGAATTTGTCATATCTCACATAATAGGGAAATTATTGATGTATAATTTATATATATTTTTTGAAGTATTGATATCATATTTATTATTGTCAATTTAGAATTAATTAATAATGCATATTATCATAATCTAATTACCATTTATTTTCTCATAGCTAAGTATCAGTTCTATAGGTTGTTTAATAGTACTGTATTTTCCTTCATTTTAGCTTTCACACATTTTTCTGGAACAAATAAGCTACTAGTTATTCATAAACTTAGAAAAATTGGTAGCTGATATTCATTGTTGTGTATTTGGTGATAAGGCCAAGTATTTGACAAATATACAGAAGCAAGACTTGTTAAACTGAGACAAGTTTTGCTTCTCTAACAAATTTTCAGTTCTTATTATATCAAAATCCACACAACATAACTATTTAATGAATATGAGTGAAATGGTAAAGATTATCCATTACTTATATTCTGTTATTAATAAAATCTATTAACTAACAGAGAATCTACATAAACGACCTATGTTGTACTAGTTTCAACCAGTCATCATGACAAAATCTAAAATGACGTCTATTAACTATTTTTCGCTTATGCACATAAATTGAAAGAGACACTGAGATTTAGTGTTTTTTTTACCTGAATATGTCTTATATTATGAATATGTCTATAAAAATTTGTTCGACAAACCATCGGTGACATAGAAAAAAAGAAGCATACCACAAACACAATACTACCAGTTGCATAGACGCATTCATGTAAAACAATAATATTTAAATTGATATCAATGTCTCTCTTAATTGGTTGATACTAGTGGGAATATGATCGAGCACAACATAGAAAGATGGTTTTTGGATGTACAGAATGATTTTAAAATTTTGGATTTTGTCATGAATGCAGGTAGACCTGTTATACTTGGCCATATAACCAGCTCTGCGCTTATGTTCCTCACATAGAATGGTGAGTACACAACCTCCATTCACAACTATAATTTGATTATTTATATGTATATACTTATTTAATGTACACATTATTTTTTTTGGTATTTTGTAATTTCTATAGTGATCTTAAAAATAAGCCTGTAAGCGAATATTATAAGACTAAAGTAATTTCTAAAATATTTCTATGTAATTAAAAGCAGCAGTGCATGTCTCCCACACTGCTAACAGTTTACACCGATCATAGATGGTTTCAGGATCACCCTAAAACCTCTATGCTATACTTACTAAATATCATATCAACGTCATTTGAGGTAGACATTTTCTCGTTTAAAGGGGGAAAGACAGTGAAATTGACACTAAAACCCCCAGTATATTCCTATAAAGGGGCTCTCTTGGCCGTTCTTTGCCAGTTATTTAATCATAATTTCTTATTCTAGTCAAAGAACATTCACCGGCGATTGCGTGCATTTACCTTTCTTACTTGCCTCCCCCTATTCCTCTTGGGTATATTGACAGCACTAGATTCGTGCTGCCTTCTGCCAAAAACTATAGATAGATTATTTTAAATACTCCCTACCTACTATCTATACTAACACTACGTAATCTATAGGAGCTTTTGCTGCGAGATGACTATATACGTCCATCAACTGGGCCGCAACGTGACCGGACGAGAGACCGCCTCCAACAAGCAGACGGCGAGTAAGTCCTGCGCGTTGTCTCTGGTGAGGCAGCTGTATCATCTCGGCGTTATTGAGGCGTTCAGCGGCACGTTGAAGCGGGACAGGTACGGATTTTTCATAACATAAATATTAAATGATCGTTAGTCTTATTTAAGCGGAACGAAATTACGATGTATGTTTTATAGACCTTAATCTTCTTCAGTATTATTGAAAAATGATGATAAATAAATGCATAGATATTAATTTTGACATCATTGTTGTCTTACAACAGTATCCGGGTATAGGCACTTGTAATATTTACCAAACAAGGCTGAGTTCCAAATGTTACATTTCATTAATTTTGGTTAGTCAATTCGGTGCAGTGGGAGGTACTATTCCACTCTGCCGGTACGTCACAGCAAACCACTTATATATTTAAAGTTATTCTAGTGCAATTCGTCGAACTTGTCCCAGAAAAATAATTGTTCAATGTGCTGTAATAATATTTAATTCATTTATTATCAGAGCTGCCGAAGGACTAATGAAACCTTATCCAGTGGCTATAAGTCCAGAACTTCAAAAGCAGTTGGAAGACACGTTAAGCGGTAAGTTACTTATCCTATCATATTATATCTATACACTTTAATACATATCCATTAGAATATTTGTATATATAGTGATATATATTTTACTGCACTTATTAATATTGATTATATCTGTGGTATAAATATTGTTTATGAAAATGTGTTATCTTCTTAGCATGACTTTTTATGGCATGTCAAGAGCTGCTAGCCCACCCCTTTAAAATAACAAAAATTAACCCTAGATACGCCAAAGGTGATAGAGCCGGACTTCACACACCATGCCACCCTTGGTAATTAGGTCTTTTGCGACACCTTCATCCGACATGCCTGTAGTTTTATACAATTTAAGAAGGTTGGCTTAATGCATGATGGTCAGGTGTAACTTGTAATACCAGGCATATTGAGAGGCCCAATGGCACATTAGGTAGTGTTACTCTCGTGTTCAGTGAGGTACCGATAGAGTAGAATAGTACTTCCACTGCACCAGTACGAGAACCAGCAGATGGCGGTATATCCACCCGGAACAGTGCAGCTCTAATGCACAGGGTGGGGGTTGGCAGCAGCATTTCCGTCGCGGATGCTGCGCTCTGCGATTGCCAACACGCTTGCCCAGCGAGGCTATTATGGGCAAAAAGCCTCCTTTCTTTCAATGGCTGGCATGATGATGACTCTCTTGTACTTGAAAGACGACTTCGGTGCTCCGATTCACCATAGGTTCTTCAGATTACCGAGAATACCTACCTACCTTTTGGAAAGTACTGCTGTTATAAATAAAATCCTATTGCTACACTTTTCAGAGTTGCAAATCGAACCAATCGATGTGGAGAACGCGCCGGCCCCGCAAGAGGGTCAAGAAGGGTCCACTGGAGTAACCCTACTGCAGGTAGACCGAGTGAAGGCCATGCGGGAGGCGCGCCCGACTCCTGGAGGTGTCGTATCCTGGTCCCCACCGCAGGCTAATTGGAACGCTTGGACTGGGTGCAACATTGGTTAGTATAAGCGCAAATTAATTTAGTCTTTTGATTCTTTAGTAAAGAGGGGAGAATAGATTGATGGTCAGAAAACATACAATCTGAAATCTGAAAGCTGAAGAGTTTATTTGATAAATGCCGTTGTTCCGATTTGAAAAATTATTTCAGTGTCGGATAGTCCATTTATCGAGAAAGGCTACTATACCCCCTAAAATCACTATTCCACGCGTACGAAGTCGCGGGCACTTGTCGGCGCTAGTCTGTATATAAAAGGAGGAGCTAACTGACTGACTGACTGACATTTCAACGCAGGGCCTTAACCTTAAGGGTTAGAAACTTACCATTTTGTATAGGGGTTCCTTTTATTAGGGGAGCACTGAGAAAGGATTTTTGAAAATTCACCCTCTAAAAAATCGGACTGCAAAGTTGTATGAAAGTTCTACAATGTAACAAACCGCGGGCTGGCGCTAATTTAGCAATATTTATACCTAAATATGCATCAACAGTTTTAATGACTGATCAAATATGCCCTTGGTCAATTCGTTTTTTAAAATATTTTGTTTTGAGTAAAATATATGTAAATAACGAAATAAATCTAATTATGTAGTGGATTTTTAGTATTTATCTTTTAAGGAAGGAGATTAATAAGTGGAAATAATTTTTGAAGAACCTTCAGAATTGCTACATGTTTCAATTATATTTTTTTTTATTTTAGACGAAGGTCCACTAGCCTCTTCCAGTTTGGATAACATCAGCGCTGATCTGGAGAAAAGCCACAGGAACATGTGCCAGAATAGTAATCTTTACCAAGTATGTATACAATTAAAATCAGTGGGTTTTTTTTTTCATTAGACCATATCGCCAAGCAAGCATACAGACTGCGTGATAGAAAGCATCACTACAACTTCTAGTCGCTCGTAATACCACAAGGATATCACTGGCGCGTTGCCAATCTTCAAGTCACAAGATTTAAAGATATGTCATATTACCCATTAATTCACTGCCTCTCCCTTCAAACCGGAACATAGCAATGCGATCACTGCTATGCTATGCAGACGTCTTCTGTATGAGGTCTACCTCATGTGGAAGTACTTAACTCAAGAGTCCTGTAAGAGTCCTTTTTGTCTTCATTTCAAGTTTTTTTCACAATCATCACACCAGCCATTGAAGTCCATTTCTGAACATAGGATTCCAGGAAAAAATGACTTTTGCCCATAATTGCCGCGCTGGGCAAGCGTGTTGGCAATCGCAGAGCGCATCTTTCCTTACGGGGATGCTGCTGCCCCCCCGCCCTGTGCAATTGAGCTGTACTGTTTGATGGATAAATATACCGCCATCTGTCAGTTTTGGTACCATATCGCCTCCTACCACACCTGGTCCAGTGGGAGGTGCTGTTCTACTCACCTTACCGCAAATATGTATATATATTTTAATACAATTATTTTATGTTTTTCAGTGTATGCTTCTTGATTGCGTGCAGATATTTTATTACGTCTTTGCAACTTTTTAATGTGTCTCTTGGTAATTTACTTTTATATGGTAACCATTTAGTTTTTCTCTGCCCGTTTGAGGTTTAAGGCCTGATTTTAACCTTTTTTCATCGCACCTAAGACTGTACTCCAATTCCAGCGCCACCGGAGGGATAGGCGAGGTCTTTTAACAATGAACTTTCTATGCCCGATCGATCCTAAGGGCCCCATGGGGGAGGCGGGCCATCGGAGAGGGGAGACTCGAACCTGTAACCTTTCCAGTCAGAAGAAATTCACTGACTCGAGCTTTCTCCATGTCCCGTAATATTAATCTTTATTACGATTTAGTTTATCTCGCGCCCTTAACTTAGTTCTAATGTTCATTTATTGTCTAAAAAATATTTCTATGACGTCTTTTCTCGCGCAATAAGTATTATTTTAAATAATTTTACTATTATAGGACAGTATCCGAGACAGAGAGCAATTGCCGGTGTTTTCGATGCGTTCCGAACTGATGAATGCCATCAATGAGAATCCTGTCATTATCATCAGAGGCAACACGGGCTGTGGCAAAACCACTCAGGTAAATAAATCATCATTATTGCAGCTGTAGAACGATCGAGCATAGAACTTCCCAAGAAAGGGGAAATTTGCCCATTATTGCCGCGGCAGTCGCGGTGCCAATTCTAGAACTTTGGGACGGGAATGCTGCTGCCCTTCCCCATCCTGTTGCATTTGAGATACGCAGTATCGGATGATTATACCGCCACCTGCCGCCACTTATGTCACTTAAATTCTCATGTTAAATCTAAATTATTATAGCTTTCCAATTACCAAATTTGGCATGTATGGTGAAAACAATTTAACAGATCTATAAATGTTTTTTTTTTCGGTAGTTCTATACGACTTGGTAGATTATGGTCACCGAGCTGCACTGTTTCGGATAGATATACCGCCAACTGCGTGACCAATTCGCAATTTTCTTTTGGATTTGTCTTAGGGCACACGGAAAGAAATAGTGATAGTTTAATTCTAAATTAAATATTTTGTGCGTGTCGGTACGTGGTGTATTTTTATATGATTAAGTAAAAACTTCTCTTGTACAAAATAACACTTTTCTGAATTGTCAACGTCGATTTAAAAAATAAAAATAATTAAAATTCGCAGTGATCAATTATATAGTATTTTGACGAAGTCAGAGTGAGCCACTATTGCAATCATATCCATATAGCCGTAGAGTTTCCATTGTTGATTGTTGAACACAAACGGCATCCAAGAATGGAGGATATTTGAATATAATTGCCGCGCTGGGCAGGCAAAGTGGCAACCACAGTGCGCAGCTTAGCGACGGATACTGCTGCCCGTCTCCGCCCTGTTGTATTTGAACTGCGCAGCTTTGGATGAATATACCACCTCTGTCAGTTCTGGTACCTTATTCACCTCTTACGACACCTGACACAGATGGTATCAACAATTATTCTAAATGTATGTCCTTGTGCTGCCTCCAGGTATGTCAGTTTATATTGGACGACTACGTCGCCAGCGGGCAAGGAGCTTGGGCCAACATCTGTGTGACGCAGCCTCGCAGGATATCTGCAGTGAGCGTGGCGGAGAGGGTCGCCTCAGAGCGGTGCGAAGACTTAGGCAACAGCGTTGGGTACGTGTAGTTACTTGACTTGCTTTAATTCCTATCATTAATTCTAATATTATGAGGTTGACCTCATACAAAGGTCGTCTGCATTGGTACCTCACTCTCATCTATTTCTGCCGCCAAATAGCAGTGTTCCAGTTTTCAATCACTGATTTATCACTAATCACACGAGGAATCACTAATTTAAAATATAAAATTTAATTATATATAATGCAATCTGTTGTTTTCTTATTAAGTTATAAGATCGTAGCAGTTTATGTTTTTATATATATTTTATTTATATATATATATATATGTATACTAATATTATAAAGAGGAAAGATTCATATTTTTGTGTGAATGTTTATGTTGAATAAACATAAAACTACTGAGCCGATTTAAAAAATTCTTACACCATTAAAAGCTACATTCACACTGAGTAACATACACTATATTGTTGCTAGAGAAGGTTCTTCATTGAAAGTTATGAAACACATGTAAAATATTTTTTCGGTAATATTCTCTCTTCTTAAGGGAGTAAAATTAGGGTGCGTGGTTAGTGTGAAAGTTCTACAACTAAACGCGAGTGAAACCGCGGGGCATTGCTAGTCCATAATAAAAATACTCTAACGGCTTATCGCGGTTTATTTAACTTTTTACAGTTTTTGTTCGCTGTTTCGGTTACCTTACGTTGTTTTATTGTGAGTAGTGACCGCGTTAATTTTAAAACATATATTGTTGACAGGTACTCCGTGCGATTCGAGTCCATATTGCCGCGGCCGTACGGTTCCATTTTGTTCTGCACGGTGGGTGTGTTGTTGAGGAAGCTGGAAGGTGGCCTGAGGGGAGTCAGTCACGTTCTTGTCGATGAGGTATGTATATATACTTTTATTTTAGTGGTCGTCCGGTGGTCGAAAGTCTATTAAATAATAAATATTAAAAAAAATAAGGTCAAACTTTATTTCATTTTTTAAAAAGACCAAACAATATAATCACATAAACCTTTAACATGAGGTAGAAACATTGAACAGAGATTGCAAAACAAATATGTAACTATAAAATGAAGATGTAAGTATTTGATAAGTGTTCTCTAATGTTCCATCAAAATGTAACACGATTTTATTTATAAAAACCTTTTTTGCGTACAGAGAGACTATTCGTCCCTGTACAAAAATTCTCTTTTATCTCAGTTTATGGTCGCAATGTATTTTTCTAGATAAGAATATACAGTTAAGGCAACATCTGTTGGGTTATAAAGTTTTATATAGTCAATATTCTTATATTCCTATAATTTAAACTCTAGGTACACGAACGCGATGCCGACACCGACTTCGCTCTGATCCTGCTCAGGGACATGGCGCACACGTACCCTGAACTGAGGATCATCCTCATGTCAGCTACTGTCGACACCACTTTGTTCACCTCCTACTTCGGCGACTGTCCCGTCATTGAGGTATATTAATAATATTAATTCACATGACATCTCATACGTTGATCTGACTCTCAGATAAGTAAATCAATTGTGTTAGTATCTGTTCTTGGATACATATAAATAACACCTAGACACAGAAAAAATGCACTGGCTGGGTGCACTATATCTGTGCCATCGGTCAAACTTATTATTATACTAGCTGTGTCCGCTACTTTGTCCGCGTGGAATAGTGACTTGCTGCATTTTTGATTTGATCTCCGCTTCTATTAGTAGCGTGATATTATGTAGCCTAAGTTACTCCTTATTATATCAACCAGTGAAAGTCCCATCAAAATCTGTCCAGACCTTTGTGATATTATTTCAAATAAATAGATAGACAGACACTAATCAAAAGTTATTTTTTATATGTTCCGTGTATTCATTCATAAGCAGTTATTTATTATATATTATTAATTAATAGCAGTTATTTAAATATTACAAACAGACACTATAATATATTGATTGATAAATCGAGTATTGTTTCAATTATAGTTACATATCAAACAAGATTATTGGACTTATTTTGTACTAATAAAATCAATTTGTCTCAGTTTCGAAGCGGCCCTCGAAACTAGCACCATTTCTTTACCAATTAGGCTACCTAAAACAATTATTTTTTTAAGTAATAAATAACTTTATATCGTAAAACCTAGTATTTTTATAGCATTAAAACAATAAAATACTACGATTTTAGCTCCGATATTTAGCCTTTATTACTAAAGAAATATAAGCTTTAAAGAACAAAATAGAATGTACGATATATTCTATTATGTTCTTTTCCGTTATTGAATATCTAGGTTCTATTATGTTATTAGGTATTCTAGGAATTAAAAATTAACTGCAAAAGTTAGATTCTCTTGAATGTTTATTTCTCGTATAACTTTTGAAAGCCTAAGGTGTCCCTGTTTTAGGTACCAGGACGAACATACCCGGTACAGCAATACTTCTTAGAAGACAGCATAGAATTGACCAAATTCATGCCTCCTCCCGACACAAGGAAGCGGAAGTCGTCAGGCAAGAAGACGAACAAAGATGACGAGGAAGATGACGATGAAGGTAAGTACAAGTATATATATATATCTATGCGATGGTGCCACAAAGTTTGCCTTAAACTAATCTGGTTGCACCAACCGGGCCTAACGAATCATTAACATTTATTTTCTCTCTACTCTCCCGTGGATGCATACAGTGATGGGTGTGAAGGTAAGGTTGTTTGCAACCTCCTTGCAACTCATGCTCGCCTGGTACTCGCTAGTGGATACATGACAGTGAAGGGTGAGACGGTGAGGTGGTTTGCAACCTTCTTGCAGCTCATGCTCGCCTGGTACTCGCTCATGACAGTGAAGGGTGAGACGGTGAGGTTGTTTGCAACCTTCTTGCAGCTCATGCTCGCCTGGTACTCGCTCATGACAGTGAAGGGTGAGACGGTGAGGTTGTTTGCAACCTTCTTGCAGCTCATGCTCGCCTGGTACTCGCTCATGACAGTGAAGGGTGAGACGGTGAGGTTGTTTGCAACCTTCTTGCAGCTCATGCTCGCCTGGTACTCGCTCATGACAGTGAAGGATGAGACGGTGAGGGTGCTAGCGACCTCCTTGCAACTCATGCACGGCTGGTACTCGCCAGTAGATACATGACAGTAAAGGGTGAGACGGTGAGGTTGCTAGCGACTTCCTCGCAACTTATGCTCGCCTGGTACTCCCCAGTGGATACATGGCAGTGAAGGGCAGATAGATGGCTTGGTTTACATAAGTGAGTAGTTATTTGTTTATCTAACTCACAGTCATGGGGTACCGGCAGAGTAGAATAGTACCTCCCATGTACAAGGTGTCGTAAGCGGTGATACCTGAAACATCGTGGCTCTAAACCTGTTCTTATGTCCAGCATTGGACTTTACAGCTGCTTTGATTATGATTTAAAACACATTTGTTTCTGTGATTAGGGGTTGGAGTCGACGAGCAAGAGTATGACCTCAACAAGAATTGTGAACTGAGCCGACAGTATTCGCCGGAGACAACGAGAGCATTGCGACAATTATCTGAAAAAGACGTTAGTAATCCTTGGGGTTATTTTTCATTACTCAAAATTTTGTTTTAAATTGATAATGTAAGTTACAATTACGTGTGTGTAAGATGTTTGTCCGGGTCGTACTTCTAGAGTTCCGGACCGTTTTTAAAACATTATTGCTTCAGTTTGATCCAAATTTAGAGGTTAAATATTTTAAGTAATAGTTATAATAATTTTTTCAAGTAAAACATTGTATATGACAGATTGTAAGACGTCAGTTGTAACGTCTGTCCGGTTTGCTTTAATATAATAACAATATATATGACATATTTTAATGGACAGGCCCGATGGCACAGATGGTAGTGATCCTGCCTTGTAAGCCAAAGGTCGTGGGTTCGATCCCTACCCGGGACAAATATGTATATGATGATATTTGTGTTTGTTCTGTGTCTGGATGTTAAATGTATGCATTTAAGTGTTATATTTGTGATTCCACTGTTGTCTGATGTCCGTAACACAAGTGCTTTAAACGGCTTATCTCTGAGTCTGGTCGATGTATCATGAATTCATTAAAAAAAACATTTTTTAAAAAATATTATAACGTAAATTATTTTTGTATACTTTTTCCATTGCTTAAGAATAGCATATGAGTTACAGCATTTATGTCTCTATCTAAACATATAGATACAATAGACGAAACCTTGACCCGAGAAAAAGTAACATTAATTATAGGTTTTTTAACTGTCTGTCTGTCTGTAGATGAGCTTCGAGCTGATAGAGGCGATCCTGCTTCACATAACGAGCCTAAACCAAGAAGGTGCAGTCTTAGTGTTCCTGCCTGGTTGGAACCTAATCTTCGCGCTGATGAAGCACCTGAGCCAGAACCGCGTGTTTGGTGACCAGAGCCGCTTCGTCATCCTGCCGCTGCACAGCCAAATACCGAGGGATGACCAGAAGAAGGTGTTCGTCACTCCACCCCCTGGGATTACGAAGGTAACCTATTTGTATGTTAAGAACTAGTGGATACATTTTCCATTGTAACTTCAGAGTTCCACTGTGGGGTACCGTCAGATTAGCATAGTACCGCCCCCTGTACCAGGTGTCGTCAGGTATATTCACTTGAATTAGTGTAGCTCAAATACAATAGGGTTGGGATGGGCAGCAGGATTCCCGTCGCGAAGCTACGCTCTGTGATGCCACTACGCTTACAAATTATAGGTAACTTCTCCTTTCTTGGTTTCGTGGACGTTTAACGTCTGCTATGATGAACTTTAAAATTCATGGCTTATTCAATGTACCTATGTGATATTACGATCATGAAAATTACTAATTAATATCTCTTCATTTATATAGTAGATTAAATATTATTATGAAAATAAAACTCAACATTTCAAACAGATAATCAAGATTGACAATAGATACATTATTTAAGGGTTGATAATATTTTTTTTTGTTTTCGTATGAAAGTCGAATGCCTGCACAGATATGTAGAGCGGATGTGAATGTAAGGTTGGTATAGGACGACTTAGGCGGACATGCCATAATTAGGTAAAAGAGGTTTTAAGAAGAGCAAGGCCAGAACAAAGGGAAAGAGGTACGCTACGATCGTAGCAAGTTGAGATCTATAGTCTCTGCCTACCCTAGTAGGACACAGGCGTGATATATGGATATCGTATAAATCTAATGCGAGACTAAGACTGAGACTATTATACTATTAAGATATTATATATATATATCTATATATATACTAAGAATATTCCTAATATTAGTTAAATAACGTTTGTCCACAGGTGATCCTATCCACGAACATCGCCGAGACGTCGATCACAATCAATGACGTCGTGTATGTCATAGACTCGTGCAAGGCCAAGATAAAGCTGTTTACGTCACACAATAACATGACTTCGTACGCCACTGTGTGGGCCAGCAGGACCAATTTGGAACAGGTAATTAATTGTTCTATTGTATATATGTATATTTTTTCCGAAAGCTTGATTGATATCCGTTTTTACTTTTAAATCAAATTAAATAATAAAAAAATAGTTCATATATAACCACGTGGCGTTGACTTAGGTACCGGAACTGACAGATGGCGGTATATCCACCCGAAATAGCGTAGTCCGAGCACAGGGCGAGAATGGGCAGCAGAACCCAATTGCCACCACGCCGTGCGGCTCGCCAGTTATAGGCCTAATTCCATCTTTCTTGAGGATACCTACGTCCACCTGTGGACTTCCAAATCAAATGATGACCATCGTAGCTTCTCCAAATCAAAAATATACTCGTCGTATAAAGTCTCGATACACAACAAAATATCCCTTAAATAAGGAGAAGAAGAAAAGAATTCTTTGATTTGGTTTGAAACCGCAATTCTAAACTTTATCACCTGATTTTATTATCATTAGGATTTTTGGATTGCAAATTTAGAAGACGTATTCACAATAAATACCTAGCCATCCTTAAATCTTGCATAGGTACACAATATCCGCCTAATTGCTCTGAGTAACAATAGCTATCTTCATCCACATTGGAAGTCTACTAGATATAGGCCTGCGCTGGGCATTCGCATAGCGCAGCTTTGGCGACGGAGATGCTGCTGCCCATCGCCGGCCTGTGCATTTGCACTGGTACCTTAGTCGCCTCTCACGACACTGGTACAGGAGGAGGTACTGTTCTATTTAGCCGGTACCTCACGGCTTTTAAATACAACAACTCATTCTTATTAAAATAAATAATCATATTGTTTGTTTTGTTTCCCAGCGCAAAGGTCGAGCGGGCCGCGTGCGGCCGGGCGTGTGCTTCACTCTGTGCACTCGCGCTCGGTTCGACCGGCTGGAGGAACACCAGACCGCGGAGATGTTCCGCACACCGCTGCACGAGCTGGCTCTCAGGTACGTATCATGTAAGAGGTGGTAATCATTATTTTGCGTAACTTTAACGTTTACGCAGCGAACGCAACGAAAGCTCTTTGGCCACATTTTAATTGAAGCTTTGATACTCCGTTCGTATTACTCGTAACATGATTTAATTTAGCTTAAGTTACTCCTTATTATATCCGCTATCTTCCAGTGAAAGTCCCATCAGGATCGATCTAGCTGATTTGGAGATTACATCAAACAAACAAACAGGCAGTCAACCAAAAAAATATAAAACATTTTTATTTGTTGTATGTACCGTGTATGTATACATCCGTAGGCATTTAGTTAAAAGCAATTGGTTTAACATTACACACAGACGCTCCAATGTTATTTATATGTATTCGTGATGGACCTGATGGCGAAGATGATCGTGATGAGATCGATTCCCATTCAAGACAAACATTTATATGAATTTTTGTGTTGGTTATGTCTTGATGTTAAATATGTTTTTAAGTATTCTATATGTAAGGGTTGTATGATATTTGTAATAAGAGTGATTTAAACTACTCGGAGTCAGGTCAGTGTGAATTTATAAAAAGATATTTAATGTTTATCACTCTCGTTGCTATGTTCAAACATGTTTAGCCTTTAGATCATTTTGTAACTCTAACATATTGTCTGTGTTACAAAAATATCATTAAATTTATTATTATTACGACTGACTGACATATTAACGCAAGACCTATAAAGGTTAGAAACTTTAAATTTTGCACTGGGATTCCTTTTATAACGTAGGGGAGCACTAAAAAAGGGTTTTTGAAAATTCATCCCCAGAAGGGGGTAAAACGAGGGTGCAAAGTTTGTATGAAAGTTTTCTGTGTTTTTATCTTATTTGAATGAAGGTTCTTTATTGAAACACGTAAAATATATTTTGAGCAGCGTCACGCGGGTGTGGTCGTGGGACGCTGCTAGTATATAACTTGCCGTGTCGTATCGGCAGAGTAGAATTGTACCGCCCCCTGTACAAGGTGTCGTAAGAGGCGACTGAGGTACCGGAACCGATAGATGGCGGTACCTTAGTCTCCTCATCGGTGACCGATAGCTCAAATGCACAAGGTGGGGATGGCCAGCAGCAATCAACGTTGGGAAAGCTGCGCTCTGAGATTGCCACCACGCATTCCTAGCGTGGCAATTATAGGCAAGATTTACCCATTCTTGCAGGAGGCCAATGTACTACAGTGGACTTCCAATGGCTGATATGATACACAATAACAATAAATTTATAATTGTAAAGTTAAATATCCTCTCTAACTTTCACTTTATATTTCTCCCCCTCCCTCCTTCTTCTCTCCTCTTACCCCTCTTCATCACCAATTGTTAATACTGGCACGTGTCACGTTCCTTCCCCAGCATCAAGCTGCTCCGGCTGGGCAGCATCGGGCACTTCCTGTCGAAAGCGCCCGAGCCGCCGCCGCTGGACGCGGTGATCGAGGCGGAGGCGCTGCTGCGCGAGCTGGGCTGCCTGGACGTCGCCAACAACGACGCACTCACGCCCCTCGGCACCATCCTAGCCAAGCTGCCCATAGGTGACGTCTCTTTTTTCTTTCCATTTTTTTATTACACCAGGTCGACAAACGTTCGTTATATCACATGGTCACAGAACCCAGTAATTTCACTGCCTCTCTCACTCTATCAACCGAAACACAACAATGCAAACACTGCTGTTTGGCGATAGAAATAGGTGAGAGTGAGGTGCCAAGTCATACAACCTTTATATATATATAAGGTCTACCTCATGATTCATTACTTTAGCGCTATTGATTACCGACAGGGTGAGGGCAATACTTTCCTTTGTACATAAAGCAACACATCGATATAAAGTTTGTTTAATTACGCGATCAATTGTCGCTATATTCTTAGCCAGAGTCCTCGACTTTATACATGTTTGTGAAATTGACTTAACTGTTTTTGTTGTATGAGTTGCTTCAAACATAATAACTGTAATGAAGGTGCCTCATTTCTTGAAATGATTTATATGTTATTTAAAAAAAATATTTAATAATATAATATATAAGTTATTTGCATCGTTTTTATATGAATGAATGATCGTGGGATACCACATAAGAGCTAATACATTATATTATCTGTATCCACTATAGTGTGATCGTGTATACATTAACGTTGTTTAATTTTGTGCAATATATTGAATACTTTGACGGGCCCAATAGCGCTGATGGTAGTGTCTTGTACATGTCTTGTGGGCTAAAATGTAGTGGGTTCGATCCCCACCTATAACAAATATTTATATGATGATGCTTATGTTACTCTGCGCCTGGGTGTTAAATATAAGTATTTATATTTTATATTTGTGATTTCTCTGTTGTCTGTAACACAGGATTAAGCGATTTATCACGGAATCCGGTAAATATATGTAAAGTTGTGGGAAAAAAATATTATGATATTAGTATTTGTTCTGTGTCTGGGTGTTATAATGTATATATTTAAGTGTTTTGTTTGTGATTCCTCTGTAGTCTGATGTCAGTTAAAAAGTGCATTAAGCGACTTATCTCAGAGTCAGGTCCCTTGATTATAATCATTGTATTAAAAAATATTACTTTTCAATTCTTTTCATAAGAATACGATATAATTGTGCAGAACCTCGCCTCGGCAAGATGATGGTCCTGGGCTTCGTCCTGGGCGTGGGCGACGCCCTCACCACCATGGCGGCCAACTCCACCACGTTCCCGGAGATCTTCCTGCTGGAAGGTCGGCGCCGCCTGTCGGCGCACCAGCGCGCGCTGGCCGGCGAGCGCGCCTCCGACCACGTCGCCATGCTCAACGCCTTCCAGGTCTCCACCTTTTGTACTCCTCCGCGTACGCCGACGAACGCGTTCAGCCTCTGCCCTTCGACTGATAACCGATCTAGCTAATTCGACCGAACAAACATCGATTTGACTGTCCCCAACGATGGCTACTCGAGCCAGAGAACACAGAGAAACGTGGTCTTTCACTATGGGCTTAAGCCAACTAAATTATGGACTCAATGGTTGAACATGTCAAAGGTCAGGCCACGTAGCACGAACTGAGAGCGAAGAAGGCCGTTAGTGGTTATCCACCCGCTATTTGGATGGACGATCTGACTGGAGCCGGAGTCTTGCGCTGTGTGAAGGCCTTTTGAGGTGGCCTATGTTCAGCAGTAGTGGTCCTAGGCCTAATACATACAGATATCCCGCTTGTGTCACATCGCGGTAGGCAGGAACTATGGATCACCACTTGCTACGATCCTGGCATACCTCTCTCGCTTCCCTTACTCGCATTAGTCCTTTCATACACGCTCGTTTATATTTGGTACTTCTAATCTGGCTCTTCTTTAATACCTCTTCTACCTGGTTAAGTTATGTTCCATAAGGTATGTTCAACTCTTCTATTCGCCTAATAAATTATGATGATCATCATATCAGCTATAAAAAGTCCTCTGTTGGTCAGGGGCCTCCCCATGATAGGGGGATTTTAGCCTATTATTGCCGCTCTGGGCATGCGTGGTGGTAATCAGAGAGCGCTGATTCTTACAGAGAGAGATTTAAGCTGCGCTTTCGGATAGATATACCGCTATATGTCGGTTCCGGTACCTCCGTCGCCTCTTACAACATCTGGTACAGAGATAGGTACCCTTCTCCTCCACCGGTACCCTACGAATTATAATTGTTTTTTGGATAGTATTTGGGCGATGGTGAGCTGTTCATTTTAAGTTTTATTGTCTACAGATGTGGGAGCGAGAGCACGCTAAAGGCGAAGACACGGAAATGCAGTGGTGCGAGTGGAAGGGAGTGCAGCAAACGACGCTTCGTGTCACTTCTGAGGCCAAATACCAACTTATCAGTAAGTCTTGCTATAGGTATACCTTGTTCGAATCGTCTGCATTTGTACATCACTCTCACCTATTTCTTACGCCAAAGTGTGTGTTATTGCTGTGTTCCGGTTTGAAGGGCGAGAGAAGCAGTCAAATTACCGTGTTATGCGATATACTAATTTCAAGTCACAATGTCGGCAATGCGCTAGTAGTATCCTTGTGATGTTACTGTTTGCCCTTATAGATGTGATGACACTTTATCGCGCAAATTTATATGCATACCTTTTCTAATAAATCTTTATCTTTATCATCATAAATACTTTATCATTTGTAATATCAGTATCAATTCCTCTATTTAATAGAAATAAATAAAATAAAAAATATATTTCTTATGTGAAAATAATGTGTTTATAAAATACATGTAGTTTAGTAAATTAATAATTTGTAACTTTTTTTATCAATATTTCCAGACATATTGACGACTTCAATCGGTTTCTCTGAGGAGTGCTGTGTGCCGCAGCGGTGGAACCCCTCAGGGCCGGACCCCATGCTGGACATGGTCATCGCTCTCATGTGTATGGGACTGTACCCCAACGTATGTCTGCATCAGGGGAAAAGGAAGGTTTGTATAAATAAATAAATAAAAAGAAATAAACGCTTACGACGGATCTGATGGTAGTGCTCCTATCTTGTGCGCCAAGGGTCATGGGTTCGATCTACGCAGGACAAATATTTATTTGATGAATATTTGAGTTTGTTCCGTGTCTGGGTGCTAAATGTGTATTTAAGCTTTATATTTTTGATCCCTCAGTTGTCAGCGATTCATCTAGGAGTTGTTAGGTCAATGTATAAGATATGGTATGAAATTATAATTCTTCACATCTCTATCCAAAGTATTATTACTATTATAATAACTCGCCTTCTTGTCTAGTAATAGTTTGCTAGCATATTGTCTAACACATCTGAAACCCAACATCCAGGTGTTGACGACAGAAGGCAAGCCCGCGCTCATCCATAAGACGTCAGTGAACTGCAGCAACTTGGAGCAGAAGTTCCCCTCCCCGCTGTTCGTGTTCGGCGAGAAGGTGCGCACGCGAGCTATCAGCTGCAAGCAGACTACCATGGTGGCGCCGCTACATTTGCTGCTCTTCGCCAGCAGGAAGGTGGAATGGGTGAGCTGGTTTATCGTTATATAATCCATGGTTTTTATCATAAAGTTTACATTTTACTTAGTCCTCCTCTTTTGCATACGATGAATACTGACAACCCTATGGCGATGTTTGATCCCAACTCTCGACAAATATTTATATAATGATATTTATGTTTATCCTGCGTCTGGATGCTAAAAATATATAAGACAATTAATTGTAATTAAATCTCAGAAGTGAAATAAAACTCCAATTTATTATTTTTCCTCTGTATATAGAGATAGCAATTTTATTTGAGTACATATATTGAGTAGATATCACACAATCATATAATATTTACACAAGTAAATCTTACCTGTAAATAAAGAAACGACAATTAAAGTTTATAATTATCACCTCTCGATTTATACAACTTAATATTAATTAATTAAACTTAAATAAAATTAAAATAAAATCTTATATATAGAACATATTTGTCTTTGACAATGACAGCTCGATTGACGCGACACGCTAACGGTGCGCGCGTATATTCAAATTAAAGAAATATATTTCTTTACAAATATATATTTAAGTATTATATTTGTGATTCCTCTGTTGTCTGATGTCCGTAACACAAAGTGCTTTAAACGATTAACCACTGAGTCAGGTCAATGTATGTATGTGGTTTGTGTAAATATTATAGGTATCTCACATTCACCTATTTTAAACTGTCTACTTACGACGGTGAATCGAGTCGCATGCCATTTTTCATCCGGAAGACCGCGGATACGCGCCAGCAATAATAAGTCGTTAGTCTTTAATTATGGTCGTTCGGTGTTACGTCTAAGTAGTTCAGCACCTCATACAAAGGTCGTCTGTATTGGTACCTCTCTCACCTATTTCTATCGCCAAATAGTAGCTGTTCGCTTTGCTTTGTTTCGGGTTGGAGGGTGAGGAAGGCAGGGGAATTACTGGGTAATGTGACAATATCTTCAAGTCAATAGGTTGGCAACGCGTAAGTGATATCCGTGTGATATACTACGAGCGTCTCTAGGCTGCGGTGACACTTAGTGTCCGCTTGTCACGCGGAATGTATCTATGCTTGTTTGACGAGCTGGTGTAAAAAAATAAAGCATTAGGTTTGTCCGAAAAAAAAATTGAGACCTACCTGAGACTTGCACAAAAGCGAAATTTTTAAGTTAGGTATAATATTTTGCTAAGTAAAACTTTCCGGACCCAATAAATAATATCATAGCGCATATTTCTAGCCAGTGTGTCAGATGGTTTTGGGAGGAAATAACGCGTCCGGCTTCACTAGTCACCTCTCATACTCATATCAACTCTGCCTGAAAATGCCTGACTTCGAAATAAGTTGCAAAGCACTCGTTTTACGGACATCTGCCTACGGTTAAATCACTAAATTGGTCCCGGGTGGGGCCGAACTTGCGACCTTTGGCGCCCAAGAAAAGATCACCACCATCCGCGCCATGGGATCCGTCACGGTCCAACATTAGGTTTGAAGAAGACCGCCGACGCCGGCGGGAGCTCTTCAGCTCGGACACGATGTCCGGGACCTCACTCTAGGCTCGCGCGCCGGTACCGTCGCAGGTGGAGAACATGGTGCGCCTGGACAACTGGCTGAACCTGGCGATGGAGCCGCGCGTGGCGGCGCTGGTGGTGGCGCTGCGGCCGGCCGTGGAGCGCCTGGTGGAGCGCGCCGCCGCCGCGCCCGACGCCGCGCTGCACTTCTCGCCCGCCGAGCTGCAGGTGCGCGTCTTGGCCGTCTTTTGTCACTCATATTCACACATATTCACATAAAATATCAACCTCGGGTACGGCTTAGCTCATCTCTAAATTAGTCCACGGCAAGCCGCTGCTTCATTTTTAAAAAACCGTAAAAGTACAGAAGTGACCCTCAGACCCTCTCGAGTTCTGAGGTTTCATCGAACCGGAAAGGGTTGTTCTATGATGTGTGCAGTAAGATCTTATGAATGCTCGGAAGCGATAACTACGATTTAGATACTACCTTATAAATGTCATATCTCTATCACTCCAAAGTACGGTCCCCAAAAGTTAACTGAACCATGGTAACTTTTAATAATTACTTAAAATAATTAAACATTGACATTTCTAGGTGGTCGAATGCCTGAAAGCCTTGTGTGTCATGGACGCCGGGGACTACAACATTCATCGAGAGGTGACCCCGCTCGCCTTCAGGCCAGACGGCGCTAAGCGGGGCGCGCAAAGGGGCTGGGGCACCAACGGCCCGCGGGGTGGCTTCGGGGGTGGTTACGGTGGGAACCAGGGTGGCTACGGCGGGAATCGAGGTGGTAACCGGGGTGGTTACGGTAGGAACCGAGGTGGTTACGGCGGGAATCGGGGTGGTTACGGCGGGAATCGTGGTGGTTACGGCGGGAATCGGGGTGGTTACGGCGGTAACCGGGGTGGTTACGGCGGGAACCGAGGTGGTTATAGCAACTACCAAGGTGGCTCCGGTGGGGACCAGGGTGGATTTGGGGGAAACAAAGGTTACGAGAATAACCAAAGAGGATTTGGCAATAGAGGTGGTGGGTTCTGAGGAAACAGAGATTAGAGGAGGAACTATTAGTGATACCATGGACCCAAAGAAACCATCATTCCAATGTTTCTCATAGTTGATTGACATTTGTTTTTGCAATTGTTCCTTAGTTTAATGTTACGCATAAATAAAGAATCTGTCGTTAATCTGATTTATTTTATTTACTTTTTTAACATATCTCTCTGGGTTTAGGCATAGTAGAGAATATGCATATACATTATTCTACCATTAACGCCAACTGATCAAAGACAAGTTTTAATGAAATAGGTCCGTCAATCTCACAAATTGCAATTTTTTTGACGTCATATACCATGTCGCCCCTCCCTAACATATATAGTCGTTGTTGAAAATAAATATAAATTAAAGCACTTCAGTGCGACATATCAGACCACAGAGAAATTACAAATACCTACTTAAATATGCCATATATTTAGGTTCATTTCATATATGTATTTTCCTTACCCAGGGATAGGGATTCCCTAACGTCGTTTAGGGCTTTGTTAAAAGTAAATTGACATAACTTATATTTTGACTTGACTTCAAGATAAAGCACTTCAGTTACGCATAACAGACAACAGAGAAATTACAAATAAATACTAAATATACCATAGGGATAGAACCCACGGCCATTGCCGCACAAGATATGAAAGCTTCCAAATGCAGTCTTAAAACAAAACAAAGGTACTCAACGAAAACATTTTTATTTTAGTTTAATTGCGTAAATGGGACAATTTAAAAAGGTTATCCGTATTCCCTGTTGATCATAAAATAAGCTAGGTCCATGATTATTATCCGGCAATATAATTAATATGTAAACAAAATAAAAACCGCCATGCGGCGGAAAGCCATGGTCATTCAACAGGATGCTGCACCACTATCAAGATGAAGTCCTTATCTGGTGCCACCATGACCTCGCTCTTCTTGCTTCTTATGCGAAGGAATGTTAGATCATTCGATGGGTCCAAGTCTCGCACAACCGATTTCGCTTTGTCCACTAGCGCTGACATCAACCCGGCGTACTGAACCGAGACGTGATTGTCCAAAGTCGTCTTTATAGGAATACCTTCACCATTTACTATTACGACACCGTAAACTCCTTTGTGAGCCGCTAATTTTCTCACTGTCTCCTCGGCTTCGTTTGCCATTTACTTCTATTTGGTTCTTGTATTAATACTTATTATGTACCAAGATAATAATACTCCTAGAATTAATTAGGAAAAATAAATTCAGTGTTTTATGTGGAAAGAACAATAGCGTCAATGTTAATATCTCAAAATTGTCCAATAAACGAGTGTCAGTTAGGCAGTTCTAAATTTAAAAAACAAAACTTAATTTTTATATTGTATCAACATAAACCAATAATATTAATAAATAAATGCAACCTATTTTGTACAAATATCTGATGGGCTCGATAACATACTCAGTATGTTCCTATCTTAATTGCTTACCAAGAGGTTTAATATGCATTAAAAGTGTATTTTATATTAAAAATATCTTTAATATTAAAAAAATTGGTTGCCTGTAAAGTCGGTATACGGGCGAAAGTTTTACGTGACAACGACTTTGAGTGGTAAAATAATTTTAATGTGAATATGCAGGCGCCTAAGCGAAATAGAAGCGCAAGACATGAACCGGTGTGTATGCCTATCTCTCTCGCTCTTAGGCGGGCTAACTGTGCTCGAGTGGAAGGGACGCGTGCCTTTCACTTTTTATGTCTGTCTCTCTCGCTCTTAGGTGGGCTAACCATGCCCGAGTGGAAGGGACGCGTGCCTCTCACTCGCTCTCATTGTGAGCGCATAACGTGAGCGGAGTGTAACGCAGTTTCTTGAAGTGTCACCCGGCAAACCAAATTATAAGACGTTGTCACGTCAAAACAACATTTTTCAATTACCACCTAGAGTAAGTTCAACTTGTCTTAGGCTTTTCCTAACCCGGGAACAACACTCATTGTGCTACCGAGACCTTAGTAGAAACGACGAGTTGTTCCTAGTCTTCTCTTTGCAGAAAACATTATATTATGCAACTTATCTCGCAGACAGGTCAATGTATGAATTATTTAATTATTACAATCACCATAGCCACAACATTAGGATGACTGCTAGATTCGGTAAATTGTCTGGTGGGTAAGCTGTCATTGGTTTAGGTCAACCTTTTATATAAATAATTTCTTTGCTTTGTTTTATATAACTTTGTGTCCTGCTAACTCCTGCTTTTTTATTAAGAATACTTATGTCAAGAAATCCTCTACACCGATTGATAGCAAAGACATCCATTGAGCAGAGACCTTTAAACTAAAAAGTTTAACATAAATTTTTGTTTAATGAGAAAACAAGCTCAAATACTATACTTATTAAAAAGAATTTATTTACATAATGTTTAACATTAATAAAGATATAGCTATAACTGAGTAGATACATTAAAAAGGAATAGTAATTTCAATGTCCTGTGTCTGCGTCTTTTCCTAATTCCTCGACTTGAAGGTAAAGTGGTAATCTGCCTGATCTGAGTTTTTGTCGTTTGTGAACCTTCAATTGGTGTTTCATCATCTGTTTTCTATACCCAAACTCTTTACCACAAATGTTACATTTATGATCCTTAATACCTGTATGGTCAACTTTTATGTGCATTTCTAATTTCTTTTTTGAATAACACCCGTGCCCACATATCTCGCATTTAAAATCATACTCTTTTTTATGTATGTTCATATGTTTGTTAAGGTTGCTCTTACTAACAAATCTCGCAGCACACTCCGAGCATTGATATGGCTTTTCTCCAGTGTGGGACCGCATGTGCATTTTTAATGACTCCCTAAATCTACCCCTATATGGACAGTGATCACATTTAAATGGTAGCTTATAGAAATGTGTGACACGGTGTCGTGTAAATTGACCCTGCATAATGAACTTTTTTCCACAAATGTCACATACATATGGACAATCAGCTTTATGTATGAATACATGCTTCTTATAATATGTGGCTGTATAATTTTTATTACATATGGAACATGTCACTCTTTTGTTTTCATGTTCATCTGATATCTTGTGATTATGGTATTCTTGGTAAGTAGAAAATTCTATGTCACAACGTTTGCAGTCATACTTAATGTCATAATGAAACTGATTGCTTTCACCAGAGTATTCAAACTCATTATCACTTTTCTGGTTTAATTCTTCTAATGACTGTTTCAGTAACTGATCTGACTCTTGGGCTGTTCTACGGAACACTACTGCACCTTGCAGCAAAGCATGACAAGGCTCGCACAACATTTTAGGCAAATCATCATTTTTATTTAATTCTATACCTCCAAAAGTAACCAAGGCTTCAGCAATATCATCTATATTAATATCACTTCCATAAATTGGTACATCTCCTTCCTTCAAACAAACCCTACATAAATTCGTGTCGTATTTTTGTCCTTGAGTCGGAGCACTCAACGTCTTTGTCATCTTAATTTCTTCAGTTTTAGATCCCCGACATTTTCGCTTGCAATGAAGCATTTTCAACAAAAGCAGAGCGCCAACCATTTTATTGCCTATATTGCACACGAATGTAATAAAAAACAGTATTATTAACAAATAATTATCATATGAAAATGAGTATTTATATGTATACATTCATATCAAAGACATAATATTATTCAGATTATAATATTTAGCTAGGTCAAAAATGTTGATTGTTGTTTTTGTATTTTACTTATTGAACGTCAATGTCATATCTTAACGTTTAAGAACCACAAAAACCTATAAAAATTAAAAAAAATTGTTAAATAATTTTCTTATTTATTTTTTTATGTATGTAATTATGTTTTTAATGTTTTTAAGGTTTTCTCTATAAAAGGAATATATTTGTGTAAAATCATAATATTTATAGCTTTTATAAGCTAAAAAGAATGTAGTTATAACTTTGACGTTTGACTTTGACGTAGAACGACGTAAAAAAAACAGATCAAACCCTGATCGATATTTTTGTTGTTTATCTTGATTAAATCTCGTAATAAATATCGTAAGAAATGTTTGGACCGTCATTACTTTTTAAAATGTTACACTGTAAACAAATGACAAAAAAGAGGCGTAAAATTCAGTCATCTAGTGGTCCTGAAACGCTTGATTCGTCTTCAGATAATGAAGATAAAGTAGAATCACAGGATGAAGGAACGACTTGTCGAGTTTGTTTAAATGAAGGGAACATTCCAATCTACGGTAATGATCTTGTAGAAGACTTATCTGAAGCTTTGAAAACATTTGGTGGCATAGAACTAGAATCTAATGATGCTTTTACTAAATACTTATGCCCGAGTTGCTATAATCAGTTGCAAAATGCAATCAACTTTCGTAAAACTGCACAAAAGTCAGATGAACTTCTTAGAAACCCCGAAGAAATTGTAGAAGCTATAGAACCCTCTTATTCTGATGATGACAATGACAATACTAATGGCTCTACTGATGTGGATGACACTTATGAATATAAAAGTAAAAAAGTTAAGAAAGAGCGAAAATGGAAGTGTAGGAGGTGCGATTTAGAGTTTAAAGGGTTTGAGGATTATCAAGCCCACAGATTATCAGATGAGCATGAGAACTTTAGGCAAACATGTCCAGTTTGTAACAAATCATTCATGCATTCTTCATTCAGGAACCATTTAAAACTTCATGGTCAAGAAAAGCCCTATATGTGTGATTTTTGTGGAAAGAAATTTCGAATGCAGGGTCAATTTACAAGGCACAGAGCAACTCATATTGATGAACTGCCATTCCAGTGTTCATTATGTCCATATAGAGGAAGATTTAATGAATGTCTCAAAATGCATATGAGAACACACACAGGAGAAAAACCATACCAGTGTGCAGAGTGCCCAGCAAGATTTGTTAACAAAGGTAATCTCACTCGTCATGTTTTAATACACAAAGATGAACGTGATTTTAAATGTGATGCTTGTGATAGAGGTTTTTATACAAAACGTGAACTAGAGCTACATTTGAAAGTAGACCACACAGGCGTAAAAGACCATGTTTGCAATATTTGTGGCAAAGCATTTGGTTATAGACGTCAGATGTTAAAACATCAGTTAAAAGTTCACAAAAGAGAAAAATTAAGAGGAGGTAGAGTTCCAGTCTACTTAATTTTGGATTCTGAGAAAAGAAGGAGAGAAATGGTTGAAAACCAAAATATGATGCAAATGTAACTAATGCCTATTAAATTAAATCCCTATGTGTAAATTAATAATACATATTAAATGCAATATTATCATGTAAGGAAACTTGAAGCTAGGTACTTAAACACTTACTTTATCTTACATTATAATGCTTGTAGACTTAGTCTTATGGAATTAAATAGCCTTAAAATTTCAGTATTCTTCATTTTCGGGGTTCCATTATCTTTTACTCTCTATTCATGAACATTCGCAATAATTGAAACATATTTTAATTAGATATATAATTGAGGATCTCCGAAAATATCAGTACAATTACATAAAAGACTGCAACTATTCAACTGTTACACCTATAATACAACCAACCATACTGTAAGTATGTAAACAGGACAAACATTAGTATAAATAGAATCTGGTTGATTCTGTGGTTATTTCCTCAATTTTTTATTTACCTTAATAGAGAATATTACTCTATTAAGGTAAATAAAAAATTGAGGAGTAGAAGTTAGGAACCAAAATGTATCCAAGTAATTTCATAGGCTATAGATAAATAACATCAATTTTATATTATATATTAAGTATAGTTTATGTACCTAACTAGATGTTGCTATATGAATGTAATGTTTACATTGACATTAAAAGACTTATTGTAAAATTTATTTTAGTTTACATAGATTAAGTTTTGGTGATAGTGAGCTTGAGTGAGTCGGTTGGTCATGAAATGCTACAAGAAATAAAAAATTTACATTTCTTATCGTATTTATTTTTGTACTCCGACTCCAATTTAAATCACAGTTAAAATTATCTAACCAATTTTAAATTGAATGTACAAGATTTCAATATCGATTTAAAATAGTCAATTTATAGTTTGCTTGTACATTATTCTTTTTATTTGCAATGTATAACAATATATTATATTGAAAGCTTAGTTCAACAACATTACTATCTAATAAATTCTTTTTAAAATTTTGATTACAATCAGCAGCCCTAAGTTTGAAAAGATTTTTGCAATTTAAATTTTAAGTAGTTCGGCATTCTTCCTGTCATCATTTTTTCACGTTTGTGCACTCTCAGTGTATGCCTCATCAATCCTTTACGATAGGCAAATGTTTTATTACAAATATTGCACTGGTGGGATTTGTCACCAGTGTGGCTAGTCATGTGAATATTTAAGTCACGTTGGTAGAAAAAACCCTTATCACAAATAGAACATCTAAGATTGTAGTCACTTTTGTGAGTATGCAAATGTCTGTTAAGATTACTCTTGCTGATAAATTTTGCAGAACAATCAGAACAGTGATACGGTTTTTCCCCTGTGTGTTTTCTCGTATGCAATTTTAAATCATTTAAAGATCTACCTTTGTATGGACATACAGTGCATTCATATTTAAGACAATTATTATGAGTTTCAATATGCTGAACATATGTGGGATAAAGAAACTTTGAATTGCATACATTACATATCACTGTTCGTTGCTTTTTGTGCAGTGTTAAATGAGTTTTTATGCATTTAAATGTTCTTAGGCAAAATGGACAATCATCACTGACATTTTTATGATCATCTGTCAACATGTGTGTACCATACTCATTGGAATCTACAAAATACAGATCACACAACTGGCAATGATAACAAGTGTCTTCATCTTCTAATGTTTGCTTAAAAATACTATCTGAGTAGTCATTTTCATCATAATTGTCATACACATTCAAGTAGACCTCTTCAGTATCAGATATATCTGTATCTGGTTTAGGTTCTCTCAAAATGACATCAGTTTCTTGAGCGGTTTGCCGAAATAAGACTGCACTCTGTAGTTGTTCATGACAAGAATGACATAAGAACTTGGGCAAGTCGTCATCTTCTCTGATATCTAAACTAGTTAGCGTAGTCAAGTCCTCGGATAAACTATTTAAGTATTCATTACCAAATATTGGTACATCGCCTTCATGTAGACACACTCGACAAACAGCTAAAATGTTTTCTTCTTTCGACATGACCAGCAAGTCTCACTCAATTTATTCCTCTATACTCTATAATGTTATTTCCATACGGTATCGTAGGTTATTTTAGATTGAATATTTATTATTTTTTCGATCGTTAAAACGTTTTAAACAAAAAGACGATCCCTGTTTGTTCATGTATTAGTTTATCTGTATCAGACCAAAAGTACTACTCAAACTGATTTTCAACAGCAGAGAAATAAATATGTTGTCGTACATAAATAAAAATTAATTTTACAAATGAGTATAAAGTTCAGTTCATAGTAGGTATTTAATATTTTAACGTTTCACAAAGCTGTCAATATAATGTGTCAATTTTAGGAACAACTATCTTCTACCGGAAACGTGGATCGGACGGCGGGCGGCCCTGATGGACATTTAATGTTGTGTATTGCAGTTTCACTGGACTTTCTCGAATTTTCACTGTCTTTAATGTAACTATGGAAACTAAGAAGCGCACTTGCGATTGTGGGTTTCCGACAGCATATTTATGTTTATGCGATCATTGGTATAGAATTAATTGTCTTGCAGCATCTAATCTAGTCTATAGATATATTTTAAAAAATATTACTTTTCCTGCATGTCACTTTTCAACAAAATCGGTAAACCGTTTATACCTTCAAAGCTGTAATTAGTTTGCAAATATGTTTAGGTATCCATTTTTTACAATTTCTCTAGTTACTTCTGTGCTTATTTGTATGTGACTATTAAAGCAAAATTTTTGACAGATTTGTATAAGCTGATCTGTAACATTATATACGTAACTGCGTAATAGTATACTTTTTTACTACGTAATAGTATACTCTTTCATGAATACATTTCTGTGGAATTAATTTATGGAATTGAATTGGATGTTATCATTTACCAGATTTAGATAGGTAAACGATCTGTCACTGTAGGTGCCAAACACACTGACATAATGGGCGATGCGCCGTTAAAATAATATAATACTAATCATATAGGAACAGGAGGAAGTGTAACATATTTCGAATTAAATTAAAAATAACAGGAAATATTTTAAAAATCTAGGTACACTTTAATTTTTGAGAGTTCCTTATTCAAGGTATAATCATTTTATGTAACATGAACGTGATAAGGGTAAGGTTATGTTTTTATTTTTATGTATAGTGGATTGCGTAAATTACATGTATAATATATTTATTTATCTTTCACAGGGCATATTAAGATCCTCTCCAGTTGTTCGCTATGCATTCATTCACAACAATATCCCGTGCAGAACCCTTGCGACCGCGACAGTTGTGCCTTTACCTAAAATAGATGTTCCTACTGCCCCAGTGGAATTAGATAAATTATATAAACGCGTGGAATTGGAAATGAAAGGGATAGACCCCGCTGTACTGCTCAGTTATTCTTGGTTTTGTGTCGCAGCTGCATCCCATCTGGGTATAGAAGTAACCAAAAAGTAAGTGTACATTGTTATTAAAACAATATGTGTTGAGTTACTGTATTAGCATGTACTGAACTGATCATTTAAATTAAAATCTTTTTCATTTTATTAACTCATTACAAATTTTTACTCAATTATGAGCTCAGATACATATTTACACTTCTACTTAATTTATTCTCTTGTCAACTAGTTGTGTTTTTGGAGCATTGATTTTGTATGTCTATACAATTATAATTGAATGTTTATATTGTGGAATAACTACATTTTATTATAATTATATTAGATATGAAAAACTTGCAATAAGCTGTTTTCAGAGTCAATGAAAATATAATATACTTAATATTATATTTTCATTGACTCTGAAAACAGCTCATTGCAATATCTTTAGAACTCACTATCTAACTTGCAAGTAATTTTAAAAGTAATACATAATCAATTGTATGTGTAAGCAGTTATTTTAATTTTCAGTTGGGCATTGAGAAAATCGGAGAAAGAAAGACATACATTACTCAGATGTGTCCATATTTATAAAAAGCACAGGGTTCAATATGAGATCCGAACATATTTTAGATTTTTACACCTACAAAGGCTCACAGGGTCTACATGTGATACATACTTGGAATACATCGAGAGGAATCTTCCAGAAGGTTGTGCACTCAAGATTACCAAAGTGGAATGTGTGAAATTACCTGAGCATATAACACCACCTACTGAAAAATAACATGTATTTATATATTATAGAATAAAAATAATGCTAGTTTTTAAATTCTTTTATTAGTTTTGTTTGTTTTAGTATACTCTGCCTTTAGTCTGTCTTCTAAAATATATGTAGTACATACATACTGAAAAACAATAAAGCAATACTCCAAATGACAAGGTGAAAATAAAATTTCAAGGTTGTCTTGCAGGTAACATTTATGACTTAAATGTCTAATACAATATTAGATAATTTGACAAATTCAGTTTAGATGTTCCATCTATGTGCTAGATATTTGCATATACATTATCTACAGGAAATTTAATACTAAATGGTTATTTTTTAAAAAGGCCATTTAAGTATATTTACTTAAGAAAATTTGTTTTCTAATAAATTACATACTGGAACATGAAAGTTTGTCTTATGAGTTCTACTCACTTAGTCTATTTTGTAACTGCTAATTTTTACTATCTAAAATTTCTATAGTCTTATTAGTATTCTTATACCTAAATTATTCTTAAAAATAAGAGTAATTTTGTACAAAATGCAATTATCAGCAGATAGATACAGCAAAGCTCACACATATTTCAAATATGTTGCATTGTAAAGTCATTGCACAAATCCATCTAAAATATTAGGCATATTATACCCACTGCAAACATTAGTGCCAAATATTTAATAAAATGTGAATAAATATAATATATAGAAAACTACAAATACTTGGAATGTATGAATATCACTCAGTCCTTTTAATTTGGCATTAGTATCTCTTTGGCAATGAGGTACTTTTAAACTTGTTCTATTCAAACTGCTGGTGTTTGCACACTGTAAAAATGAAGAGGATCGCAAATGCCAGTTCCAAGGCGTGGAACATGAGCATAACTGCGCACCAGATGTACTCTAGCCGAAGAATGTAAGTCTGGTAGATGAGGAAGTAGCATACCCCTACAGCAGATGGTATGGTCAAAATCACAGAGAAGAACACAGGGATTTCTGAAATAAGGCATACATTTTAATTATAATACACAGTATTTATGGTAAAATAGTAATTAATGTTGAAACAGAAGGCAAGGTAATGCTACAAATACTATTGTTTTTAAAATCGATTCACGCGCCAAGAAATGCCATAGGAATAAGAATAATAGATATCAAGATTACTTACTTTTGCTAGCCAAGTTTCCACGTCGACCCAAAAAGATTCGAATAACTTCTACGAGACAAAGGGCACAAAATATTCCTGCTTCGGTTAACAATGCATTTTCTGGATACGAAACGTTAATCGCTTTCAGGATTCCCATAGCAACTTCACAAACAAAGAACATGCCCAAGTAAAAACTATTTAAGTATAAAAGTATTTCGTAAGCTAAACTGGAGTTCACATTGGTTACTTTGGACATTTTCAAATCGGTTTCTGATTTGTAGCAGTTTGTTTACACTTTTATTTGACGTTCTTCTGACAACCGCGTTCGATGAAAATCGGAAGTATATAATCCAAGGGGTGAAAATAGAAAGAGATGGAGATAGGTCTGGATTCGATACAACTTGTAGACACTTTTCTAAAAATTATTTAAAAGTACGAAATTACTATTGAGGATTCATTTCATTCCAAAATATTTCAGTTTAATTAATATATATGCTTTAATATAAATAAATTCTTTATCCCGCCTCTTAGATGGATAGTCCGACATAGATAACTATACGTTCCGTTACACGAAATATCTTAATTAGTTTTGACTTGAGATTTAGTTATAAGACTAATTATTTATTGTAATCATCTTCAATTAAATGTAGCACAACATCCAAAACACAATTTAAAAAAATGTACATTCCTTAACCCAGGATTTATTACCTGTATAGGTTTCAGTGTGTTTGTATATTCCACCGTTCTAAAATGCTAAACCTGTTTTCCAAGTTTCTGAGGCTTTCTTAGACTACCTTATAGCTACAACCAATGGTAAAACAGAAAGTGACCCAACCGGAGGATTGCTAAAGGTTCGTTACTATGTTGCCTTCCTGGTTGGATCCGCGAAGTATCTTGGGTTATTAATGATGGTATTTGTTTTATTCACTATTATGATCAATTGATAAGGTCAGTTTAGTCTCATGATATTATTTTATATTGTATGATACTTTGTAGAGCCCGTTAAATTGATTATATAAATTCATACAAAACTTCTTAATACATATATTTTTGACAACCTACATTGCGCTATAGTTATGATAATAGCACGCAGAATCGCAATAGATATAGGTTCGATTCCGGCTTTAACAAAAACATAGGTAGGCTAGAGCCTAAATGTTTTTAAAATCGTCATTGTTTATTTTATTCACAATACAAATAAATCCTTTAAAAAGTATATGACCAAGTTTTATTTATTTTTCAAAAAACCTCGGAGTCGTAGGATTTTTAACTATGGTGCTCTTTTTAATCAAATAATGGGCCCAACAAAAGCAATTGGTTTGGCCAAACATTAGCGCTACTTGTAGTTGTAACTTGTACCGATCAAAAGCAGAATTAATGTATTCACCTGATCAATCTTCCCATTAGAAGTCATCTATGAAGTACCTCACGTAAAATTCATAATTCTTTGACCCCCATTTCTATAAAATCCCATTTTTGATTTGAAAAAAAGAAATACTTATAAAATACAAAGAACCAAAGTCAAATTATAATAAAAAAAGAAGAAAGAAACTTTATCATTTAGGCCATTAACTCTGAACCTACTCCTTTATTTTTTTTATAACTAGCATATCCACGATGCACCTTATATTTTGAAATTGGTCACGTGACTTAGTACCCCTCAAACTTGTAGTCAGTTTACGTCACATTTTTTTGACCCTCTCTACCTCCTTTACGTGTGATTTATTGTATGAATGTCCCAATACCAATCGTAAGAGCCAGTATGGTCTCAGGAATAATCCCCTTGGCTAAAGATACAATATAAAAATGATCATTTGCATGACGGAGACATCTTTCCTGGTTAGTGGAGTGCTAGAACCACAAAATACTGATTGGCACTTTAATCTAAGATGGCGCGAAAAATCTTTAATGTGAGTTACTAAACATTCTTCAGAAACAGAAACGATAAGAGAAGACCACGAATCCAATATCTCTTGTATATCCCGCCTGCGCATTTCAAATTTTATATACAATTTATCAATAACACAGAAATATTATATCACCATTATTGTATTCTTGCAATGAACTAAGGTGACAGACTAATGGTGAACTTTAGTCTTACCCAGGGTAAATATTTATATGCATTTAAGTATTATATTCGTGACTCCTCTATTAATGTCTGTAACACAAGTGCTTTAAGCTACTTCATCTCAGAGTCAGACGAGTACGAAATGTATGTGACTTAATCTAAGATGGCATAATAATAGGATTAGTATTTATAGCAGTACTAATTGCACTGATATTGATACAAGCAGGTAGACAGTCATATATAACAGAGTCACCGTGCTCCGGGCGTGTTTAGTAACACGATACGAAAGTTGTTTCCAGAATAATTCATATTGTTCTAAAAGTAAGTCGTCATACTTTTATCATGCCGTGAGGTACCGGCAGAGTAGAATACATAGTAACTTGCCAGAACCAGGTGTCATTAGAGGCGACTAAGATTCCAGAACCAACAGATAGCGATATATCTATCCACAACAGTTTAGCTCAAATGCATAGGGTGGGGAAGCTACGTTCTGCGATTGCCATCACACATGTCCAGCGCGGCAATTATGGGCAATATCCCCTTTTCTTGGGAAGGCTCATGTCTGTTGAAGGCTGTTATGATAAAATATGAGAGCAACACCTGTCAGGTTGATGTTATAATCAAAGGAATTATGTTTGCATGTATTTCTGCAGTAAGCTAGACGTATGCTGTCCCAAGAGCTAGGGTATGTCCAGTAAGTGCATCCTAACGAATCTTTACTTGCTTTCGCAAGTACGACGATGAGGTTGAATGGAAGGAATGAAGGACGGGAGTACGCAGCTATTTAACTTCCCACTTCATAACCTCACTTCATTCGTAGGCGAGGCAAACAGTGTGGTTTTTATGATTAGATGAGTTTGCGGAAACGGAAACGTAACGCGCGAAACTAACCGCACGCTTAAATGAATGTTACGCATCAAACAGTGTAACTGTTACTGCGGTTTACTAAGCTATATTTGGCAGTTTTAGATTAAAAAAAAACTATTTTTAATTTTAGTCAATTATAGGTTTTATTTTTAAAGGGTTATAAGTCAATTAGGTCCCTTTGGCACAAAAGTTAGTGATCCTGTCTTATGCGCCTAAGGTCGTGGGTTCGATCCCCACCCAGGACAAATATTTATATGATGATATTTATGTTTTTTCTGCGTCTGGATGTTAAATATATGCATTTGAATAATATATTTGTGATTCCTTTGTTATATGGTGTCTGTAACACAAGTGCTTTAAGCGACTTATCATGGAATCAGGTCAATGTATTAGATGTTGTGGAAATTTGTTTATTATTAATTGTACCAAAACAGCAAGACAACCTGTTTTGTACAAACATTAAAATGTCTCCATATTTTACGGGGTCTATATTCAAAAATAGATGTACTTGAAAAAAACTTTTCTCAGGGTTTAAGCGGGACTTGAACCTGTAACTTTCTCTTTCCGGTGGATTGCACTACCGTTGTGCTACCGAAATTTTTATAGACACTCTGAATATTTCCTAGTGTTCTTTTAGTGCTGAGAAGTTCCATCTCTTCAATATTGAGTCTGCAGATTTTGCGCATTAAAAATCCTGTATTTTATATTAAAGCTAATATACCAAAATACCAAAAGATTATTTAGTTAATTTAGACTAGTACAATAGAAAATTAGTGCAAGCTGCCTTTAAAGCAAATTTTTACTTGTGTTAGTCAGTAACGTATAAACAGGCAACTTAATTTTCATCAGATAGCACCTATTGCACATGAACTAGTGAAATGTAATTGACAATATCGATAATTAAGTAAAACTCTTTTTTCTTGTAAGTATTAGCGATAGATGCAAGAAATCAATTGGATGGGCGAGGATGGGCAGCAGCTTCTCCGTCGCGAAACCTGCGCTCTGCGATTGCCAACACGCTTGCCCAGCGCGGCAATTATGATCAATATACCTCCTTTCTTTGGGAGGCCTATGTCCAACAGTGGATTTTTAAAAGATGATGAACCAAGAAAAACTGTAAGTGCAGTAAATATTATGTAAAATCTCTTTTTATTATATTTTTTTTTATCAACGAATACGAGGCTAGACTTTTTTCTGTTAAATAAATGTTGATGACAAGGAAATTATTTTTATTACGTATATGCAAGCATTTCTTTAATTTAATATGAATATTTCATGCATATAAAAATTCATGTAAAATATGAACTCGTCTGAATACAGTGTGCATGTCCATTAAAATTGCAATTCCTGTTAAAACGAAAGTGAATGATGCATAGAGAGAGAGTGCGGCAAGCGTAAGCCTTGACGCGCACGCGACCAATGCATTTCCTTGCGAAGTTCCACATAGACGTGTTTACTGGCCACTAAATATAAATAAAAAATTAAAACTAATGTAACCTTTTTAATACGAAATTAATAAAAAACACAATGAGGTCGCGTTCGCAGTTAACGTTTACGAAGCTTGATGCGGAAACGGGTGAATCCTTGGATAGGATGTTTGAGAAGAAAGATTGTATGATTGAAATAAACCCAGGCAGAGTGATTTTGCCGGCTGACTACATGACCATCGGGCAAGATATATTGGATATGGAAGTTCTCAAAGACGACGTGTGGATGTGTTCCTATCCTAGGACGGGTAAGTACTAACCATTTTTGTCATTTTACTCCAACCGAAAATATGAATTGTAACCGTTATACATTGCGTACTTTTTGTTACGTATTATGTAATTTACGTTAATAACTATATATAATGTAATACCAGTGCTCCAGTGCTAATAGTTATTGTTCCCATGAGAAGATTAAATTATAAAATTAGTCTAAGTTACTCCTTATAACATCTACCAGTAAAAATCGCCCAAGTAAACGCACTTCAAACAGAGAGTTACTTGAAAATATAATGATAAAAAAAAATGTTCCTACATACCTACGGAATCGTCGGTGGGCGAGTTTAGCTCGCATTTGTCCGGATTTCTATATCTTAAGTCAATAATTTTGGATTAGGATTGTTTTTATGCAGTTTACCTGTCTCGCCTAGTCTTTTCTATATAACTTTACAATAGCATAATTATAATTTACTATTACTCAATTTATTTAAAATTACTTTGTTTTTATTTCCAATCGCTAATCACGTGTTATTCTAGATTAAGCTTATCAACGTTTAAGCCAGAGCCAAGTTATATCTAGAGCTTCAATTTATCCTAAATTATTAGCTTTGTGTTTTAAATTTATTTTATAATGTTGCATGTTCTTATAAACATTTTCAAGATTATCTATTGAATTTGGCACCCATTTAGATATCAATTCTTTTGTCGGAATTGTCGACAACCACGCATTTAAACTTGGCCCCTTTTTTCACATTTATGTTTTTATTGGGATTCATACTACTAGCTAATCCGACAGACATTGTACTGTTTAGACCACATGTTTATCATGAAAAAAAAGCGACTATACATTAAGATATACTCTATCCTATTTTTCAAATTGGATCAAAGTTCAGAAATCTTTTCCCCGCTGCTATAATAAAAGGGTATATATACACTATTATCCCTTTATGTGCCCAACTAAGTTCTTGCTGGGAATGTTGGGGATGAATTCTCTGGTAACCAGGAGAGCTCGTGCAGAGCTGTCAACCGTTATAGCAATATACGTGGCGATGTGGACTCGCCATTAAAATCGGTTCAACAGTTTAGAATTTCACGAAAAACTTGACTGATTATTTTTATATAAATAAAGATTTTTTATAACAGGTTCCACATGGTGTCAAGAAATGGTGTGGCTTATCGGCCATGACTTGGACTACGAAGGAGCGAAGTCATTGCAGCAGGTACTGTTACAAGTTTTAAGACACTAAGCCTAAGGTACCACCAGAGTTGACTAGTACCTCCCCCTGTATCAGGTGTGTTAAGAAATAACTAAGGTACCAGAACCGTCAGGTGGCGTTAGATCCATCCGCAACAGTGTAGCTAAAATGCACTGGGCGGGGATTGGCAGCAACATCCCCGTCGCGAAAGCTGCGCTCAGCTTTTTTTCTGAAAGATTTCCTTTACAAACATTTACTCGTATATAGAATAGCTATATATGTAACCTTGCATATTGGATAACAAATATTTTCATGACTTAACTTATTGTATTGGAAGTCCACTGCTGGACATAGAAAGGAGCGTGTTGGCAGACCAGCAGCTTTTGCGACGGGGATACTGCTGCCCATTCCCGTCCTGTACATTTGAGCTGCACTGTTTCGGATAGATATACCGCCATCTGTCGGTTACGACGAATGATATGATGATGGTAAAAGTTTATAGATTCATAGACTGTTACACCACAGTTACCTTCATACAAGTTACTGCCCCGAAAGTTCCTGTAGGTATTTCATAAAATCCCATGATTTTAAAATACATTACCTTATATAAAACATACCGGAATATTTTTTCTGACATAAAGAGGTGAATTCCCGCTAAGTTATTTATTTGTAAAATGAATTAGAAAGTAAACAGGTGTGCGGTATAAAACAATGCAGTTATTTATGATAATATTTAATTAATTTCCTGGTAATTCACCTTTGTGGTGATGTCTTGCGTAACCTTGTATGCGGTAACTAGATTTTATTTAATCACGCAGGACTGGATAGTTATGAAAGCAAGTAAGTAATGCGTGGGAAGACTGTAGAAATAGTTTACTTAATTCTTTTCGTTTCCGTCATTATTCTCTAGCATGTGGTATGTTGAAATCGCACTCTGCAAAGGATATTTCTAATATCACAATAACTATCAATCTTATTTTTTAAAATCGTAGGCGCCGGCTCGTTGAACGCGAACCAAACAAACGAAAATTTAACTTTATTTTTTTTTTATAATCGAAATATCTCGGAGTCAAGTCAATATATAAGATGTTGTGTGAATTTATTATTTCTTTGATAAAACTTAAAAACTTGTTTTAAATTTACCTAGTAATCACTTCCTAACTTAGAACAATATACGCAAGATGGAATTTTTTGTACGTTTGTAACGAATTAACTCAATAATTGCTACATGATTTATTATTATTATCATTGAGTAACTTAAATTTATATTTTTATTCTCGGGACTGGAAACGCGGGTAAGTTATTAAAAAGTATTGGCATTAGATTTTAATATGAAGACACAAAAAGAAGACCCTTTAGAGGTCGATAAACATGATAGTAAGTGTCTCCGCGGCCCATAGACGCTCGAATTATCATCACAGGGATATCACTAGTGCGTTGCACACCTTTTGACTAGAAGACTTGTCACATTATCCAGTAATTTCACTGCCTTTCACTGAACTTCTAAAACGGAACATAGCAACACGACTAATGCAGACGACTTTTGTTTGAAGTCTACCTTATGTAAAAATGAATCATAGGTTTTGAATGAATAGATAAGTAAATTTCGTCAGATTCGCTGCCCCCTTGTGGAACTATCCTGCATTATGGTGGACGGCCATGCGGAATGGCATGACGAGTCTGTCAAGGGCACATCAGTGGACCTGGTCAAGTACCGCCTCGCGCACCCTCGTTACATCCGCAGCCACCTTCCATGGGATCTGCTACCAATTGACATTGAGAAGGAAGATGGTTCTATAAAAGCTAAGGTAAAGTTTTTACTCCATTTTTAAGTTTTCATTTAAGGTAATGAAGAAACAGGCTATTTTTTTTTTATAAATTATCATCTTCTTGACACTGGGTAAGAAGACTGCTTTGCGGAGGTATCGTTCTATCACTGTCTGAGCTGATAAGTTTTCGTAAAGTTGATGATGAAGGAGGTGCCAATAAAAGCAGTCATCTTCTTGACATCTGATCAGTTGACTACTCGACAAAGACAAAATAGGTATTTATGTAGACGATAACGAAAAAATGCACTCATAACATTACAAAACGTTTACGTGCTCTAAATAAAAAAAACACTATTTTGACGGCTTATAAACACAGTTTATTTAAATTTTTTGATTTTTTTCGTACGAGTCGAGAAAGTAAAACAAAAAAATAATTACCCTTTTAAAAGCCGTTAAAAAGGTGGAATATTATAAGTATTTACACGTGCTCGTAGCTGATGTATTTATGACTACCGGCCCGTCCCGGCTTCGCACGATTAGACATAAATATGTACATATATTTAAGTAATAAGAATGCTAATTAAAACGTCCATGAATCCCTAATTTGAAATTTTTATTTGATGTGTTTTATTTGCTTATTGTATGCTTATCTTAAAGCCTCCCTGTACACTACGTTGGCTGTGGTATTTGTAGGTGGCAACGAAGCGTATTGATTTTCAGGAGATCCTACTCGAGAAAGTGCCAAATACAATTACTCTCGTCGAGCTAGTTACTCGATGCGCTGCGTGGCAGCCGCCGCCGGCATATATTTTTATTTTAATTTCGTGATATGTTTTGAATCGAATATCCGATTTCAATAATTAAAAAGTAATCATCAGGTAATTAAGACAGTTTTAATAACATTTTTTTTATATTATTTGGATAAAAAATTATAAATGGTATGGATAACACGGTCTGATTTTGATCGGCATACCTATCAATTTGTTAAATATTAAAAAGTAGTTATAGTGACGTAACTACAATAGTTAGACATATGGTCTGCGAAGTTTTTTGTAGATATTGATATATTCTTTAATATTGTCAAACAATTTTTGTCCTATCATTAATATTCTTCGCAGCGTACGCGATGAAAGACATTTTATGGCTAATTTTTTTGCACCTTTGGTTGGTTTTAATAGGAATTTCTAAGGTAATCTAATACTAAATATAGCCTATGTTACTCAATAATAATGTAGCTTTCTAATAAAAAAAGAATTATTAAAATCGGTACAGTACTTTTTAAGTTTATTCGCTACATACAAATATACAAATCTTTTCTCTTTATAATATAAGTGTAGATAACTAAGTAGATAAAAATTATTAGTACTGCAGATAGTCGTAGTATTAGAATCTTGGTTTGCAATGCACTAGTTTAATTAACCCGATGGTTATTTTGTTTCTGCAGGTGATCTACACCTCCCGCAACCCCAAGGACATGGTGGTTTCATACTACCACTACTGCACCTTGGTCCACGGCCTCAAAGGCACCTTTGAGGAGTTCTGCGACTTGTTCATGAAGGACCGCGCGCCCTTCGGCCCGGTGTGGAACCATATACTGGGTAAGTTAAGTGCTTAGAGCTGACGAAATAGCTAGAAAAAAGGACTATTTTTATACATTCTTTAGCTATCAACTAAAATATCAGAATTCTTTAGATCTTGCTAGCGAAAATAAATTGGCCTTCATCTTTTTAGACTTTATGATCTTGAGATAAAGGCCAATTTAAGGCTGTGCAGTTTTTTTTACGACGGTACGACGCGGTTAAGGTTGGAAATATGCCTTAGTGTGCACAAAGGAAGTATTTTTACGTATGTGTCTTATTTGTACTATTCCTCACCGACAAAATCCGGACACATCTAGTAGTAGTATTAATTATACCATTACTACATTCTAGTTGTGAGGTACCGGCAGAGTAGAATAGTAAGAGGTGACTAAGGCACCAGAGCCAATAGATAGTGGTATAACCGTCTGTAAATGAAATGCAGAGGGTAGGGATGGGTAGCAGCATCCCTATTGCGAGAGCTGCGCTCTGCGACTGGCAACACGCTTGCCCAGCGCGGCTATTGTAGAAAAAATTCCGCCTATTTGGGAAGCCTATGTCCAGCAGTGGACTTCCAATGACTGTAATGATGATTATTACATTCCGTTTCGATAACAAAAATATACGTTTCATTCAATATATGTACCCTAGTTGAAATCAATTTGTCATCGATTATTGGTCTAGGTTTTTGGAATCACCGCAACGACCCAAACGTCCTCTTCATCAAGTTCGAAGACATGAAACGAGACCTGCCCTCTGTCATCAGAAGAACTGCTACCTTCCTTGACAAACAGATGACTGACGAGCAAGTGGACAAGCTTTGTGACCACCTTTCGTTCAAGAACATGAAGAATAATCGAGCTGTCAATCTGGAAGCCATTTTGGAGAGGTCCTTCGGGAAGTCTTATTTGGAACAGACGAAGCTCAGGTTTATTCGTAAAGGGGAGATTGGGGATTGGAAGAACTATATGTCTGATGATCTCTCGAGGCGCTTCGATCAGTGGGCAGCTCAGCATATCCAGGGAACAGAGCTGAGTTTCGATTAACATTGTGACTGGTGACGGTGATACAATTATAATGCAATTATTCTAATTTAAATTGTAACTTTCATTTGATGACTTAACTAATAAATAGACTTAAAATATATGAGTTTGTAAAAGTAATTAAGATATATATGATATGGCTATTTGGTAATGTTTAAATCCAAATAAGCAGTTGCGTATGTTTATGTAATTATGAATTAAAGAAACAAAATGTTGGTTGCGCATTTATTTTCCACAAAGTGAGATTCACAACTTTGGCATTGAAATAGATAAAGAGACTTCTTCGAAGCACGGTGTTGAAGATTCCACACCAATATGTGTATTTGATATAATAGCCCGCAATAACGGACTGTAATGTACATACAATAGTGAACAATAACGATTGGGAAGTATCTACTACATGGGTGAAAACAAAAATTAAGTACATACACTATATAACATTTAATCTCAAAACGACTAGATAAAATATACCTTAATTGACTCACAACACTCAGCTAGTTAAATGTGGTAAAACTTTTTTTTTTATTTTCCAAATGAAAACAATACAGGGATTCGCTAATAAAAAATTGTAAACAACAAATGCAGTCAGACTTAGTTTTATCGAACATTAAAAAAAACATAATGACCTTCTCATTTTGGTATTTTTTAAATCTTCGATTAAAGTGTATTCATTGTACGTATTTTGTACGTAAGTTGTACGAAATGTACAAAAAACAATCTTGGATTTTATTTAAGATTCACACTTTATTACGACCAACCTTTCGATAAAGAAAAGAAAAATGGAATATTAATATATTAATGCTATCGTACTTACATATATAAATCTACTGTTTAAATTTCATTTGGACAAATAAAAAAAAATGCGTAAAGTAAAATACACTTTCTTAATACTAAAATGATTTTCTTTAGAATCCCTGCACAATAGCATTTTTAATGCTTAATTATAATGTCAAATAAAATCTAGGGTACATTAATAATAAAAGCCAATATATTTCACTTAAAACTACATATAATACATTTTAATCACTAGGTAAGGGTAGTAAAAATATTTAATTGAAAAATATCGTCTTTGTATTAATCACGATTTTACGACAAGTATAATTACTAACATGTAACTATGTAATTACATATGTATGATTTGTGAAGAGAAGACACTCACGAACGTATTTAAGTAGTGATGTATGAAAATAATTCATATCTGACAATTTCTAGTCAATAGTTCCAAGAAATATGAAGTTGAAATTCGCAGTTACAAATAATAGAAGAGCCGGTAAACAACTGTGCGTGTGTATGGGACGCTCTGTCAAAACCAATGCTTCTTCTGTTATATCTGGCAGGTTAAAACAGGCAGAAGTACAGAACAGGCAAAAGTACAGTAGGAATTGATAAACACCTAGTTTTTGACGTGACAACGTCTTATAATTCGATGGAGTCGGCTGCACGCACGAAAAAACATGACACATGCGGCGTAACCTCGCTCTGAGGCGTTCCGTTTAAGGCTTGAAGTGCAAGCGAGAGCGCGGCACGAGCGACAAAGAGGCACAATCGGCCCAACGTTCGGCAGCGTCCGATATCTGTCTCTCTCGTACTCGAGTAAGCGATGAGCCCGCGCGGTCAGATGCTATACAATAATACATTTTCATAAATAACATTAGAACGTTCTTTTGAAAAATGCAACCATTCCATCAGTATTTTCTTATGACGTTGTCACGTTCAACTATCGACAGTAAACCGACTTTACAGACAATTGATTTTTAAGTTAAGTTAAACTGTTACAAAGATAAGAAAATAAATTGAGATTATTTCGTATAATTAGTATACATTTTAAGATATGTCGTTTTTTATAGCTGATAAAAAAGAAAGATATCAATGCGTTCGTGAATATATTAGTTAAAATATAATGCAATAGCTACAAACAGTACCTACCTTATAATATTTTACAATTAAAATCTACAATTTTCTAGTAAATCCACTGTCAAACAGCGTCAATATTATTTTGATATACTTATATATTTCAATAACTTCCCTTCTATTGTCATTGCATAAAGCTCTTATTGACTTTAAAATCATTGGAATAATTCTTTGGGATGTCGTGTATTTTCTGAGATCTACTGTATGACTCTTATGAATAATTTATTTAAAATATAAAATCTTACATTTCTAGTATATCTTCCACATTATAATATATATAAAAAGTAAATAAAATTTAATATTATATAAAGTTTTATGTTATAATATGTCTATAGACTAGTATAAATAAATAAAAATATTCAAACAGTAGTGTGTTCCCTCTAGATACTAATAAAATATAATATTTTTCTGTTTCTTATAATAAGGCTATTAGTTAAGTACTATTTTATTTGATAAAAAAAATATCTTAAAACTTTTTCTAATAATTTTATTTCTAAACATGTCAAAAATAATTACTTTTTGTTCGAAAGCTAGTAATTATGTTAATAATAATTTAATAAATAATTGTTTTTATTTAAATGGTTCAACCCAAAATGTACAAAATATTCTAAATAATATAAAGCGACTATTTATTAAAGCTTCTTTATAACTCGTACCGAAATACCTTTTTTTTCTATTTCTCAAAAAAACTTGTTCTCCTTATTTTCTATTATTTTATTATATATAATACTATAAATGAATAAGTCATAGCAACAATAACATTCTTAAAACAATATTTAATATCTACAATACACCGAGAAGTAATTCCTAGTCAAAAAATGTTTTTTTTTGCCTTTCTCAAATCGAGTTTGTAACTGATTTCTTAACGCGATTCGAGAGAGTATGCTATCTTCGTTTGCATTGAAAATACATCCAATATAAATGTTTGTCGGTGATATCGCGATATACGTCTGTGTTAAATTTCGTCCTGGTTCGTTTAGCCGTTGCAGCATATTTCTGTACTCAACATCAAACCAAACATTTGCAAGTATAATTACTAAAAAAATACAATTATACTAAAGGATTAATTTGCATTTTTCTGATCGATTAAATAAAAACAAAGATTAGCTTTCACTATTCTGCAAAGTGCATTACGGATGTCCAAGTTGCTACCACCCTGGTGAAGGGGGAAATGAAAGACACTAAAAGTTTAAATTTTGACATATCATAGAATGACATATTTGGGTGTCAAGATCAAAGTTAGGAGACATCAGCAGATGTTAATTAGATTTATAAAATATTTATAACTTTTCATCAATCACACAAGTGTCGATATTCCGTTCTCTAACAAAACGTACTTGTTATCATTATTGAATATACATTAATGCATTTAATTTATTGTTTCAAACATAGCTTCACGTGTTGACTCCATCTGTTTTTTATGAATAGATCTGTTAAAGTTTATATGTGATATGAATTCTCCCGACAAAATGGCTGCTTTTGGGATAATCCTGTGTTTTCTCTGCACTATCGCTTTCCAATGAAGCACAAAAGTATCGGTAAGAGTTTCGAATTAGATTATTCCCATCTGCCTACCGAATAAAATATTATTATTAGCAATCAGAACACAGACGATAATATAATAAGGAAACAAATTAATTGCCTGTTGATTGATTAAAGTAAATGAATTTAGTAATTCAATAAGTAAAGATCGGACTCGAATCGGATCCTAGACTATTCGTATGAAAAAAACCAACTTGACGTTTTACTTTTAAAAATTGTTCTATTAAACAAGTCGACAACTAGAATTGCTCGATTTATGCCTCACGTGCGGGTTGCCGAAAGCACCACAGCACTGATGATGGTTCACGTTCTTCGAGTGGTGATGTCCGTGTGGTTGGACGTTGCTCTGTATCGATTGACACTTCTCCTTAATCGAGTCTTTGTTCGCTTGTTTCTGGCAGTTCTTTTGGTGGCCGGGGGCTATTCTCGCTTTGAACCGGCCCACTTTGCCGGGTTTCGTGAGGTTGTTATCGACTGTGTCGGATATCGTGCTAACGTGTTGTTGTGTGTCGGTGTGAGCATCTTGGTATTCGTTGTCCGTTTCTGTGAACAGTTTTCAGATTTGAAATTAGATTACTTATTTGTACTTCTCTTGATGATTGCTTATATAGGCTGTGAACAAATATAAAATTTGACTATTAGATTGCATTTCTTTTTACATTACCTACATCTTTTCATGCATTTGATACTCGAGCTGGGTTAAATGTCTTTATAAATTCCTAAATAACATTCTGTCCTGGTTTTTTTAGTTATATATAGCTACGATATACATTCTTTATTCACAGTTTTGCTTGCAAAGTTGATAGATACGCATTTGTTATTTTATGTACCTACTCCTCTGTCAATTTTTTTAACTTTGATTAATGCTAACTTGTATGCTCTTTGGCAAAATTGACATACAGTAATCGGTCAATTACTTACCTAGTTCCTCCCTGCTTTGGCTAGGGGTCGTGGACTTGGTCTCAGGCCGTAATGTGGAACAGGAGTCTCCCACCACAGGTGGGGCGGAATGTGCTGGGGACATTCGTGCGAGGCACTGTGGATAGAGAAATTGATAGACAATATAACACGAAAGAAATGAAACGAATTAATAATAATATACCTTAAAAAAATACCTTTTAAATTACATTTGTCAATACTGTATAATATACTATAGGTGTAATAAATTTAAATTTGTATTTTCATTTAAATGGAATCTGTATTACTCAAGAATGTCAGAAGGAAAATCTGTAATTCCATAGACTTTGAATAACACTTGTCATTATAAGAAAGAAATATATAAATTTAACAAATAGTTACGTTAATTTGTTTAGTGTAGACAGCTCATGAAACAGACTTAAGTTTTAATAGTTAGGCTCCACCACGTTGGGCGCTAGACCGTAGCAGTACTTTATAGTAAGAAATAACTTACTACTTTTTCCACGAAATCCTCATGTACCCGTTCCTTGGAGGCTGGAGCCGTGCCCACTCTGCAAGGGGATGTCGCACTGTAACTTAAAGTTTGAATGGTCTGTCAGTCAACAGTTTAAAAAAATATTTATGCCTTAAGCGTTACGTATATTGTACAAGGACTTAAAATAGAATTTATGAAGGTATATTTTACCAGAAAGATGAATCCAAACTGTCGACGGTTTTGGGCTGGTCTACTGACTCAGCATCAGTCCACATGGCGCCAAAACTCGTTGAATTTGACCTTGAGTCTAAAAACAAAACAACCTCATTACTTTGTCAAGAAAAAACATAAAACAAAAGTTACGCCAAACGCTTTGTTTCGTTATTATTTAGTTTTAAGTATCTTCTTACCGATACCTCTATCCTTTTCGTTTCTATTTGGCGAATTGGCTATGCTTCGTCTAGCGACATCCTGAAAAGTGACGGGTGAATACATCCGTCTCTCTTCCACAGGTGACGTCACTGTTGGACCTGGGGTATTCGACCGTTGCCCTGGAGGACTTTTGAGGGCTGGCGTCGTCGGCTGAGGGTTGGTAGCACTGAATAAGGAAGCTGGGGGATTGACAATCGCGTTTGGGAGGTGCTGGAATGTTCCGGATATCTGTTCTTTATTGTTGAGTTGTGCTGCGGAGTGTTCTGCAATGCTGTCCCTAACATCTGCAGCTCTCTCCCACTCAAGCTCTTGCCCTGGCTGGAGTTGGGGGGATATCACTTTAGTGAGACATGGTCTGGCCTCCCTCCCTTCCAACCAATAGGTTTTCATTGCACCTGTAATTCGTGATCGATCTATCACAAAACATGAATGTTATTGATTTATTAGCTTAAATATTTTCAGGGAGCATTCGGTAAACTTTTATTGATTGGTTAAAAAGTTAAAATTTAGCGAATACTACTACAATATTTTCTTTTATTTATTTAGTTATTATATAAATCAAAATCATTAAACATAATAATATAACAATGAACAAATGAACAAAACTACAGTCAATATGATTAAACATTATATTACGCAGATGCCAAATTCAAAGAAAATATCTGATCCGGTGGCTACATCATGATTTCTGACAAACTTCAATAACTTATATTTTTTTACATATTAATTTACCTTTGCCCTTAACTTGTATTTCCCCTCTCTCAGTTACCATATAAGAAGGAGAAAGCAGCTCTTTCGTCGTTTGGGATATGTGGATCCTCATGGCTTCCGAGGTGGATTCCATCCTCGAGGCTGTGTTTACGGAATCTCCGAAGAGGCAGTACCGAGGCATCTTAAGGCCAACAATGCCGGCCACCACGGCGCCAGAGTGGACCCCAACTCTGATGGACAGATGCGAACCTGAGAATACATATAAAATTTTATATACTGATGGGCTTTTTTTAAGTAATCGTACAACCGGTATGAAATATTATATACATAAAATCAAGTTAAATTAAAACATGTGTTGATTTAAATTTTAATTTAAATATGCAATATCAATTTGTCAAAAAATTACAAGAGGTAGGTCTCGTATAAAGTTAGTCTTCGTTGGTACCTTACTCTCACCTATTTTTACCGCCAAATAGTTGTGTTCCGGTTTGAAGGGTGAAACAAGCAGTGAAATTATTGGGTAATGTGACATAATATTTCCAAGTCACAAGATTATCGACACGCTAGTGATGACGCGAGCGTCACGTCAGGCTGCGGTCACGTTTATCATCAAGCGGAACGTATGCTTGTTTGCTAACTTCATAATATATAAAAAAAACTCTCAAACTCTCTCTCTTTATGGCTCTTTAGAAGAGTCATTAAAACAAATAGGTCATTGAGTGTCCTACTTTAATACTAGTCTGTCGGCACCTGACGGGTCTTAAAACTAAGTGTATAGCAGTAATACTTAGAAGTCTATGCATTCACATCAAAGAAATTATATTTAAATTAAATATTTTTATCCCTACTTATATTATAAATGCGAAAGTAACTCTCTCTGTCTGTCTGTCTATTACGCTTTCCCGTTTAATCCTCTTGACCGATTTTGATGAAATTTGGCACAGACAATCTTTAGACCCTGAGAAAAGACATAGATACATTTTTATTCGAAATAACGGTAAGGGGTCGAAAAGGGGGATGAAAAGTTGTTTGGAAGTATCGCTATTTCTAGAGCTAGAAACTTGAAACTTATTTTTCAGGCCATTGACTTGATATAAATAAACATGACATTCAAAGTTTATATAAGTTAAGGTAAAGAGGTATGGTACCCAAGAAAAACTATTCCACGCGGACGAAGTCGCGGGCACAGCTAGTAGTAAATAAAAACGCGAATTGCAAATATAATCCCTCCTCATTTTGTTTAGCATTTTATTGCTTATTTTAGTTCTGTAAATGATAAGTTTTGCTTAGAAAGTTTCATATACTCATTTTTGAGTCAAGAGCCTCATTGGTCAAGGCGGCATAATGTAACAAAAAACTAATGAATCTCAAAAATAGAAAATGCTAATAACTAATTCTGCTTGCTATTTATTCACAGTATTAGTTCCAGTTTCACATCGAAGTACACGAAGCACCAGATCAACCTACACAATTCTAAATAATAAAGCTGAAAAGTTTGTTTGTTTCAACGCGCTAAGCTAGAACCTGGCTGCGCTGCGCTGGTTCGAATAAAAAAAATCTTTATGTATCGGATAGTCTATTTATCTATATCTTCAGTAATTATTCCACACGGATGATGTCGCGGGAACTGCTAGAAATAATATAGTATTCTCACAATTTTTTATTTCATACATTGACCTGACTTTTAGGACCTGACTCAAGGTACGTTGCTCAAAGTGCTTACTTAAACTGCTTGTGTTACGGATATCAAACAATGGAGGGGCTATATATTTTTAATCCGACTTTTTAGTATAAATAAAATAATCCCGGTAATGTTTAAAACACATTTTTGTTTCTCTAATTTCATTTTACCGAATGGTTTGTTTGCGCCGACGCCGATGGGGGTTTTATTAGCACCAACTACTACATAGGTGGTGTTGGTAGACACTATATCACCACCAGTTCTTGTTAGAGGTTCGTTTCTGGTGGGCCGCGTAATGAACCTGCAGTAAACTTAGTTTTAAGACACGTCTGGTGCCGGCAGACTAGTTTAAGGTGGGCCTAATGAAATGATCTTTGTGTAAGATGACTTGTATGATCCATTGGGCTACCAGATTGTCTGTATTATTATTATAATACAGAGAATCTCAATAATATACTTTATTGTACACTTAAATATTACAGACAATAGTATTTATAGTTAACTGTTATACATAGTGAAGTACAATTGGCGGCAAAGCCTTTGCATGGAAAATGTGGGGAAAATATATTTTAAAACATGAGGTAGTATGAGGTGTACCAAACAAAAAAACAGTAATAATAATAATAATAAAATAACACTAAAATACGACGTTCTACAGTCAAAGTAATCATAGCGATAGAGAATTATAAATAAATATGCATAAAATCAGATCGTTATTTGAATAATTAATATTATTATTATTACTTATTTTGTTGATGATTTAAGTGCTTGTAATGGGTCAACAGGAATAATGTATTTGACCTTGACTATAGTAAATCTAGTGAACTATAGTTAACGATGTGTTTGTACCTGTACTGGGATCTTTCAGATCTGTAATAGCGTCTACCATGTCTAATGCCATATCGCATACTTTTTCCGCGTGGTTGTCTTCTTTCTCCGGAGCACCGGACACCACCATGTAGGCATCTCCAATAGTCTCCACCTGCATTTATTAATTACCATTTACATTCATAATTTTATTGTTTTCTATGCATTGGAAATGTCTGATTTAAGTTTTATAGTGTTACTTCTCCAGAAAGTTATTAATAAGTCGCATCCCTAGATGAAGACTGCAACAATTAAGAACGATAATTTTAGTTACCTAATCATGTTTATGTAGATACATTTTTCGAAATTGACGTAAAAGAGTCCACGATTTCCATACGTATTCGGAAATAAAACTTTTCTGATCATGTTGTCTGTTGAAATCCACTGAAGGAATTCCATATTTTCTTTAAATAAGCGAATAGTTCGCGACGGTTTTGGAATTTTGGTAATAGGAATGTTATGAGTTGATACATTTTTGATCTAGGGTTGCTAATTGTTTACTGAAGTCTGCTAGCAAATTTGGTAACAGATTTCTCCGAAAATAAAAGTTTACCGGTTAGAGCTCCGTCTAAAGGCTACTTTGAAGACTAGACCTTAAAAATATTAAATATAGAAAATAAAAATAAATAAAATCATATAAAAATGCTCTCAATATTATTGGCTTTTTTTTCTATGCTTCGTTGATCTTTCTGTAAACGTGTTCAAGAGTGCAAAGATATCTTAATGAGTAAATAGTTAGAGTGAATGTGTGATGGTCCTTTGGGCACGACAGTACCTTGTACACGCGGTTTCTCTCAGTGAGGGTGTCGAAGATGGAATACATCGCGTTCAGCATCGACACGACTTCCATGGGGGTGATCCTGGAGCAGATCTCTGTGAAGGTCACAACATCGGAGAACAGGATGGAGACGCTGTCGAACATCTGCGATTGAACAAATTAAATAAAAATTACTATTTATAAGAAATATTTCTCAGTATGTAGTCAACTTAAAAACTTATTTTATTCTGTTCGTAAGGTCTTCATCTGTGGAGTTATACACGTCACAGGTTCACGAATATTTTGTCTTTGTTGATTGGATTAAGAAAATCAATGATGAAAATGTCCAAAAAAACATGTTTTTAGGTTGCATTGACATTTTTATTGCTAGCGATAAACACATTTAGCAACTGACTGTTTCGTCTCAATTTAAGTCTAGGCGGAGATCAAAACAGTCTTAGTCATAACATATGGATTAGGCACTACCGAATGTGTTCGGTTGCCGCAGGGTACCGGCAGAGTAGAATAATACCTCCGCCTATACCAAATGTTGTCAGACGACTAAGGTACCAACACTGACAGATGGCGGTATATCCATCCGAAATATTAATCTTAAATGCACAAGGCGGGGATAGGTTGCAGCATCCTCGTTGCGAAATTCGCTCTGCAATTGCCAACACGCGGGGCAAAAGTTCCCCCGTGTTGGGAGGCCTATAACCACCAGTGGACTACCAAAGAATGATATGAGGATAATGATGATGATGAATGTGTTCAAATTATTATCGTTGCGTCCACTTAAAGACTAATAGAACCTATATCTAGAATTAAGTACACATTATTATGATTTATGTCCAGCTAAGCTGCGTCAGTCTGCCCTCGTCACGGAAGGCTGTTTGTGTTATTAGAACTTATAACAGATTGTTGTTTATCTACAATATGATTACCGTCAACTTTGCACAAAGCTTAATGGTCCGTAAATACGTTGACACAATTAATTATCTTCAAATATCTTAATGGTGGTTTTCAACGATCTTCCTCAAATGAAAATTTACATATAAACATGTACAATGAATGCTGGTTACTTTGCCTCAGAGCGATAACTTAAGCCTCATTAAAAAGTGTAACTATACTTAAATATCTCCACCCGGTACAAATATTTATATGATGATATTTATGTTTGTTCTGTATCAGGGTGTTAAATAAGTGTATTTAAGCAGTGTATTTGTGATTCCTCTGTTGCCTGATGTCCGTAACACAAGTGTTTTACGCGACTTATCACGGAGTCAGGCCTCAATGTGATGTTTTTGAAATTTAACATATGTGATGAGTGCGTGTACTCCAAGAGGACTGCTAATTAAAAATCAATATTTTTGTTTGTTATAAGTTTTGTATGGTATATATTTCTAGATATATAGTAAAAGTTTTTACAAAAAACATACATTAAAAACGATTATTTTCTCGTCAGAATACCATTTAAGTTCATTTTGTTAAGTCAACATCCATACAACAGCAACGATGAGCGTACTTCTGTACAGCCGTTTATTGTTATAAGAAATTATAATAATAATTATTAGAAATTACTCGCAATAATAGAAGTAAAGGGCACGTTACCATACCATAATAATCATGCTTTTAACGGAACTAATTAAATATCCTATTGAATATTATAAATAAACATATTTTTAATAATTATATATATCTCACCTCACAAGTATCAATCGGATTCTCCCCATTCCTAAGCCGGTCGGCCACTTGCTTCGGTATCATTTGGTAAAGCAGCTCGTCTGTCCGCTTCATCTCTTCGTCCAGCTTCCTCATGGATTCCTCCAGTTTCTTGCTCTTTTGCTGTTCTTGGTCTAGCGCCAACTTTAGCTCCACTGATTGTTGGGTGCCGGCTAGCATTAAGTCTCTGTCGTGAGAAATAATTATATTATTTAGTTTTTAAAGATTTATTACAATAAAGCCTCCTTGCGCCGGCTTTTAGTCGCTGTATATCTCTTATTTACATTTTATTTTATTTTTTTTATTACATTTTACATATAAATGTTAGTCTTGGATGAGGGTTGAATTAACTTTGGCGCACAAGACGGAATTATTTCCATATGCGTCATCGGACCCATCAAAATAAGCCATTTTTATTTTATTAGACTAGTAAGCGTCACCGCAGCTTAATGACGCTCGTATTATCATAAAGATATCACTACCGCGTTGCTAATCTTGTGACTTGAAGATATAACGTCCCATAAACCAGTAACTTAACTGCCATCTCACCCAAACCGGAAAACATTGCAGTTGAGCGGTAGGTGAGAGTAAGGTACCGATGTAGATGATGTTTGTATGAGGTCCACCTCATGTAAAATGCATTATTACCTGCGTGCTGCTAACTCACCTGCTAAAGTCATGCATGGAGAGGTCGTTGATGTACAGGCCCGTGGAGACCAGCGCGGCCAGGTCTGGCATCACCGGCGTGCCCAGGTACATCATCATCCGCCAGTTGTCCATGTAGATCATCTGACCTGCATCATCCAGAGTCATAACATGCTTGTGTAGATATGGATTCCGCAGTTCACAGTTTTAACACACAGACAACGAGTTTTGAAGTGAAATTAATTTCTACGTATACATAATGCTATATGTTTATAATAACTTTTTTGATGAGGTAAAAGGATCTGTACTGTTGTTATTTATTAATTTATAAATGTAGAGATGGATATAATGATAAATTCATCAGAACATCACACACATTGACCTGCCCTGAAGATGGATCGCATAAAGCACTTGAGTTACAAACGTCAGGTAACAGGAATCACAAATATAAGAACAAATTACGTGTATTTACACGTAATTACGTATATAAAACTCAAATAGAATGATATAGATATTTATGCTTGGTGGAGATCAAACCCACGGCCTGCGCTGTCGAGCCCATCGGCTAATGTTGCATGGTTTTTGACATGCAAACAAAGCAGATAAACTTAGAGATTTTTTTCTGAATTTTTTAATCAATTTGGGACTTAATTGTGAGCTTTTAAAGAATAATGTCGATTGCGATATTTCTATACATTTGTGTAAGTCGATTTGTATTTAAAAATAGGGTATCCATCATTATGTGACAGGTGCATAAAAGATTACAAATAAGTTGGTATTATCTAAGTCTTGACTTTAACATCAGAAAGCTGTCCAAAAGTGGTTTTTTGAAGTGATTACAAAACACTCAAATTTGTAGAAGCTATGAATATAAAATAAATTATTAATTATTCGACGGATTTCCATTCCTTTTTTTAAAGGAGAAAAAAGTTAGAAATGTAAGTTTTAAATTTTCGTACATTTCGTCCTTTTGCTGTAAGTATAAAACCTCTTTTTTTCTAAAACCTTGGCCAATGTCACCGCAACAAAAATAAGTATTATTGTTCAACAAGAAGTCTTGTTTCTTTTTCTGATAGTAAATCTACCCAAAAACTAAAATGTGTATTTCGAACTATGTGAAAAGCTTGTGGATCTGCGAGGTAAACTAACATCGCACTTTTTAAGACATCTTATATCTATCTGGTGGTAATTAAGAAACAAATAAGTTTGCGTGAACAATTCATCTAGAATTAAAAGTAAAAAATAAGTGTTCAGAAATAAAAGATGGTGCTGCACGCTTTCTATTAGCAGAACTGTGATCCTCTATTTGTGTTGATCGTCTACCTTTAAGGTGTAAATTTATTACATCCGGTAACCTCCTTCCATCATAAGCATATCTTGCCTTAGCTTGCATTCCTGCAAAAATTATGTAAACGTATTCATTAACTGATAATACTTACTGATACAAAAATTTCGAATTCATGAATTTGTATTTTAGACTAGTTGCTAACAATGCTTTACTTTTCATTACTATTTAAATGTTATCATATTCATATTTGATAATAGTTTTCAAAAACTTTTTATCTATAACCGAAAATAGAAAATACTTTGAACACTTTTTAAATTAGCTGAGTTATAAGTTTGTAGAACATATAAATGTTAAAAGAAGGGATAAATGTCAAACCACAAGACAAGGATGGAGATAGGTACTGTGTTGTAGTACAGTTCAGTACCTATCTCGGTACTGTTTTGACGTCACCACCATAACGCTTAATGCGAGCAAGTGAAATAGCAGATATTCCCGCCTCAATCCATTCATTCCACACACTCAATATTGAAGTAAGGATAATGATGAGGCAATATTTAAATCCAAATAAATTTTATTTCGACGTCTACAATATTTCCTACAATTTACAAATAAGTTTATATTTACTACATTTTTCATAAAAAACTTAACAACAAACAATCTTTACGTAAATTCAATTTAAAATATAACGAGGTGATAGATATCCTTTCTAATTATATGTTCGCATAATTTCCGGTAATACACCCCAGCCAATTGCAATTCGCAGTATTCATAAATAAGGACGACACGGTACGGACGACACACCAAACACATTCTTTTTTGCCTTTTATTCTGTTGCGGGTAAGGTTGACAATCCTGTGTAGTTTTATTTAACTAATCCTATGGTACGAAAGGTAGCCAACTGAGATAACGCTCTTTCTGTGTATAGTTAGTTACATTTATTGTTTCAGGGCGTAAATTTTTATTTCGAAGACAGTAACAGTCTTGATGAAACTCTTTGTTGGAAGATTTATCGAATGGTAACTTTTTAATGGAAACCGAGACATTTTAATGGAAGTCTTGGTATCGAGTTCTATAAAAAATAGAGGTCTGATAAAATGATACATGACTTAACAGTTTTTGCCATGAGGTGTCGGCAGAGTAGAATAGTGCCTCACACTGCACCAGGTGACGTAAGAAACGACTAAGATACCAGAACCGACAGATGGCTGTATAACCATCCAAAAAAGTCAGCTGAATAGGCGAAAGCTGCGCTCTGCAATTGCCAACACGCTTGCCCAGTGCGGCAATTATGGGCAACATTACCCCCTTTCTTGGGGAGGCCTTTGTCCAACATTGGACTTTTATGGCTACGTACGTTATACATAATAACTATCATAAAGAACAATTTTATATATATATACATATATATATGTAATCTGACGTCAGAGTTCACGTTCGAGCCGGCCAGCATTAGGTTAGTTTAGTCGAATTTCGTCAGGGAGAGAGGGCAGGCTCATTTATAAGTGGCCCTACGCCTGCGGTATCACCGAGCGGCCGCGGACCGGCCATACCCTCAAAGTTGTGGGGCGGGATCGGAACGAGACCGACGGTGATCGCTTTAGGTCGCCTCCAAGGCGTAGGCGTAGGCGTAAGGGATCCGTGACCCCGACTTGAGTGGACTCTAATGGGGTGGTCGCGCTCGGCACTATTGCGGTCTCTATACCCTGTCTGGAAGGGGATATCACGCACTTGCGCGGTGTACTGATCTAGGCCTATGCTAGTGTGGTGTAGTGTGTCTAGTGTGTGTTATAGTAGTTATGTGCGAACTATGGTAATTGGGAATGGAACGACGTATGGGAATTATAAGTGATGGCATCAGTGTGGTCTAAGAAAACATCTCTCGGTCGTAGCTATTATATAAAAGTAAATAGGGTGATGGAGTTTAGAGGTTTTCTGAACATTTAAGTTAGGTCATTATGATTTGTTTGACTTTTTAATAATGAAGTCGTAATGTTCCATGCAACACAGTTAATTATCGCTAATTCATTTTTTTTGGGTTTGCTGTTGTCAGCTGAATTTTCTTACGTAGTTGCTTGGAACTTTAGAAAATTAAAGATATAAAGGTTCATCTATACATCCTTTTTTATAAAAAGACTATCAAAGTACATTTTGGCGTTTGACATAACTATCAACTGTTTGACATTTGGTGCGTTTGGTAAAATACGCGTTTCAAATATCAGAGGCGTTGCATCAGTCGGTTTTTTCAATTAATTACATAATATTATCCGGATACACATAATCATTTTAAACATTAGCATGGACTCCTATATTTTATAGCAGATAGCTTACGAATGCTTTAACCAAATCTTGGAAATATCAATTACGTGGTCCAACGGCTTATAAAATAAAATGTAGCCATTATAAAAGCGAGTATAAAGTAATGGGTGTATACATTCAATTATCGTGATTGACAAGGGTCGTACACTAAGGAGGTCTGTACCTAAGCTGTATGGTTGAGAAATTGTATTTTTTACTCCGCAGCAAATGGTATTGGAATGATTTATTAGTATTAGGTTTTATCGTTACTGATACAACTAGCTTCCCGCCTCTGACTTTGAGTGCGAAGATTTTACCTTACATCGCGTCCTGCGGCATCAGGAATCATTTTCAGAAATCAAAAGTAGTCTATGCCCTTTCATAGGGCTTAATCTTTCTACGTGCGAATTTTAGATCCCATAAGCTGTTTGAAAGTGCAAAACAAAAAGAAAAAATAACAATACTTACTGATGATGTAGCATTCTTTAGGTAAAAAGTTTAGTATTTTTTGGGCTTATCCGTTACAAACAATTAATTTAAAATAATTAAATATGTGATCTTTTTAATATTAGTTTAGATATTACAGTCTCAATTTTCGGGCATTACGGAATGATTAGAAATAGATCTTTTGATTACATTGAACTATGCTGTTTCAGACGGTGACACCATTGTCTGTCGGTTCCTGTACCTCAGTCATCTCTTACAAACACTTGATATTCTATTATGCCGGTATCCCACGGCCGGGAATATATAAGTTTCATACATATTATTACTTAAAATACGTATACAGTGTTTACGTCGTAGGGTTCCGCTGGAGTAGAATAGTACTTCTCTCTGTACCAGGTTACTCTGTTAATAGTAATTCAATAGTAACTTACTGGCATTATCTAAACTTATGATTAATTAATAGAGGTACCGGAAGAGAAGAACAGTACCTGCCATTGCACCAGGTGTCGTCAGAGGCGACTAAGGTACCAGAACCGACTGATGGCGGTATGACCATTCGAAACAGTGCAGCTCTCATGCACAGCAGCATCCCCGTCGCGAAAACAGCGCTCTGAGATTTCCGACACGCTTGCCCAGCGCGGCAATTATGGACATAATTCCCCCTTTTTGGGGAGGCCTATGTCCAGCAGTGGACTTCCAATGGCTATTATGTTGATGAAAGATACAAGTCTCACTCAGACTTTATGAGTAATTTCTAACATTACTCATAATAAAAGTACTTTATTAGCGGCCTTATTTAATTGCTTAGCGGTTTATTTAACTTTTTAGGGGATGGATGTTGATTTTAGCTACTGTATTTCAAGCCAAGCTAGATCAAGCCTAAATCTTGTTGATGAACAGACTAAAAAATAAGCAAATAAATCCTAAGTCGAGTCGGGTCATGTTGTTATATATACTGTGACGTGAAAAGGATTTCCCTCCCAGCCTTGCTTAGTCTCCCTTAACAGAGAGCGAGAGAGGTGAGTGAGGCCCTCTTTCGATATTTCCAGATCTCCATCGCTCTCTGCTCGGCACAGCTATTTGATACCTCGTGTTAAGAGGGGTTTTTATTTATTTCCTCAGGTTAAAATTATCGTCAGAAGATACGTATGAGTACTGTTACTGCAGGTTTAAAGTCTACAACTATCTTTTTACCTTTGAGCCGCAGGTTCTTCTCAGTGGTACCGTCGGATTCGTCCGACAGACGGAGAAGTTCATTTCTCTTATCCGGAGCCTTCTCGTGCATCACGGCTTCTACCGTTACCAGCTCGAAGATGTTGTTGGTGCGGTTGAGGATCTGGCCGAAAAAGCAGGTAATTAAATGTATATTTTTTAATTGTGAATAAGAAATTGACTCACAAACATCGTTTAAGAATTGACAATAATATTAAATAAGAAATAATAATTTAATAAAAAGTTGAACAACGTATTTTATTTTTATTGTCTAAAATAAAAATGCAGTATGCAGCCGGTACCGGCAGAGTAGAATACCTCCATTTGTATCAGGTATCGTAAGAGGCGACTTAGATATCTGAACCGACAGATGGCGGTATATCTATTTAAAACAGTGGAGGGATGAGCAGCAGCATTCCCGTAGCGAAAGCTACACTTTGCTAATACGCTTGTTTATCGCGGGCAAAGTAATTATGGGCGAAGTTCCTCCTTTCTTGGGGAGGCCTATGTCCAGCGGTGGACTTCCGATTGGCTGATATGATGATTATCAAAATTTTTGACGTGACAACGTCTTATAAATTGGTTTGCCGGGGGACACTTCAAGAAACTGCGTTACACTCCGCTCACGTTATGCGCTCACAATGAGAGCGAGTGAGAGGCACGCGTCCCTTCCACTCGGGCATGGTTAGCCCGCCTAAGAGCGAGAGAGACAGACATAAAAAGTGAAAGGCACGCGTCCCTTCCACTCGAGCACAGTTAGCCTGCCTAAGAGCGAGAGATACAGAGCGAGAGAGATAGGTATACACACCGGTTCATGTCTTGCGCTTCTATTTCATTAAGGCGCCTGCATATTCACATTAAAATTATTTTACCACTCAAAGTCGTTGTCACGTAAAACTTTCGCCCGTATACCGACTTTACAGGCAACCAATTTTTTATAGATTAAAAGCAATGCTTCGGGGTTTCACCCTCATGACTTATAATGGCTTTCAGATAATATAACTTGACATAAGTGAAATAAGTTTTTGTGTTTATTCGTTACAAACGTACATAATAACAAACCTTGCCTATTTATATTAGATTTTTAATAAAAGAAAATAATATAGAAGATGTTCTCGATGAAGATGTTTCTTTCTAATGATGAAAGTAATTTGGGTTGAATTGTAACAAAGGAATATAAATAAAATTCTTCATCTCCATTTTAGTTTAGTTGTTTGTTTAGGGTGTCGTTGCCTCTACGGTAAAATATTCGTCATAATAACACTTAACCAATAATAATAAATAATTTAACACTTATAGAAAATAAGCCATACCCAATTAAGAAAATATCCAAAAGAATTCAACAACAGAGAAATAATAAATATAATACTTAAATTCACATATTTAACGCCCAGACACAGAAAAAATACAAATATCATTATATAAATTTATCCTAGGTGGGGAATCGTACCTACCTTGGCGCTATTATCACTACCATCTACACCATCGGGCCCGTATAATTGTATAATATATCCTAAGTACAAAACCTGAGGGAGTAAAAATAAAATATTCTTTATAATTGTAATATGCACTTAACAACTTACGGTTTGAAATTTGAAAGCGATGAGAGGTCTGACGAGGTCAAACCAGTTTGTGATCTTCTTCCCCACAAGGTCTGGAAGTATCACCATCAGAGAGTTGCCGATACTGCGCACCACCATATCTGATCTAAAAATGTGTTGGGATATATTAATCAAAATAACAAGCTAAAATTAGCTAAAATTAATTAAAACCTTTAAGCGAAACAAATATAAGATATCTTAGCTTTTTTCCTTAGACATATTATTCATCACACATATTCGGATAAACCGTGAGGTACCGGCAGAGTAGAATAGTACCTCCCCCTGTACATTGAAAAACTGTAAAAACATTGTAGCTCAAATGCAGAGGGTAGGGATGGGCAGCAGCATTCCGTTCGTGAAAGCTGCGCGCTGCGATTACCAATACGCTTACCTAGTGCGGCATTTATGGGCGAAAATCCCTCTTTGGAGAGTCCCATGACTAGCAGTATACTACCAATGGTTGTAATGTTGGTATGGTGATTAATCCCTGTTGTACTCACCCAAAAACTATACAGAAGGGAAATATTTCAAACAGAACAGACGCGCTGATCGGCAGATGTTTTTCCTCTCTAGTCATTGCGAGCGAGGCAAGTGTGAACGCCCGGTTGTCGAAGGTCAGTTGGAAGGTTACGTGCACAGTGTCAAAAAGAAGCTCTTCCCGAAGGAGTTCTATACGCATTTCCTTGTGGTAGAAGTGGCGGGCTACCTGGGGACAGAAGACAGGCTGTAGAGATATCATTACATACATACACACCAGGTATCGTATTAGGCGACTGAGATACCGGGACCGACAGTTGGCGGTATATCCACCCGAAAAAGTGTAGCTCAAATGCAACAAGACGGGAATGGACAGCAGGATGCCCGTCGTGAAACTACGCTCTGCGATTGCTACCACGCATACCCAGCGCGGCAATCACGGGCAAATTCCCCTTTCCTGGGGAGGCCTATGTCTAGCAATGGACGTTCTATCATTATCATTGCTAACCACAAAAATACTAAATGATTAGGTGAGCAAGAATTTTGGCTGCTAAAAATAAAGATGTAGATGACCTCAATTTTATAATTCAAAATCAAATCATAGGTACTCTATATTCATTTAAATCTATCGACTGTGTAACTAACAAAGAAGAAGCCACTAATTATTATCCAACTGAATTTTTAAACTCCATGGATGTGCCTGGTTTACCACCGCACAATTTACAACTGAAGGTTGGCTCGGTAGCTATCATGCTTAAAAATTTAAACCAACCAAAACTGTGAAATGGAACGCGTTTGGTGATAAGAAAACTGATGAGCAATTTGATTCACGCGTCGATACTTAAAGGAAAATTTAAAGATGAGGAAGTTCTTATTCCAATGATTACGATGATCCCAACGGATATTCCCTTTGTGTTTAAACGAATTCAATTCCCGATTCGTCTTGCCTTCGCTATGACGATTAACATATCACAGGGTCAATCCTTGGCTATTTGTGGCCTCAATCTAGAAAATGCATATTTTTCTCATGGTAAATTGTACGTGGCATGATCACGTGTCGCCAGACCGTCTGTTTTATTTGTTCTTGCGCCTGACAAAAAAAACAAAGAATGTCATTTACCATACGGTGCTTGAATAAAAATCCATTAATTGTATTAATCCGACTGCAGCCCAATCTGCACAACATAGTTTTTATTTTATTTATTTTTTTATTTATTTAACTTTATTGCACAAAATGTTACAAAATGTATAAATGGCGGACTTAATGCCAGATGGCATTATCTCCCAGTCAACCATTACACAAAACTGAAAAAAATATATATATAGTGGTGCAGGCAATATATATACAAAATAAATAAACGCAATAAATGCATATGATATAAAAAAAATATATATATATATACATAAAATAACGTACATCATAGTTTTTAATATGTTTTTTCTGACATGTGTTTGAACAACTTAATCATTATTATTATTTTTAATTTTTATTCTCATTCTGTATGTATTCATCATCATTTATCATGATAAAATACTTTTATGTTTCTATCTATATGAATATTATTTTGTATCATTGTGTTACGTTCATCAAAATCTAAATTAGTTTAGCTCAAAGTTGACACGACATTCATTAACTGTTATGCGGTACGAAATTCGCTGGGTCAGCTAGTAAAAGATAAATAAACCCAAAATAATGCCGAACATCACAATTCGTGTGTTTTGACAGTTCATGCACTTAGCGCACAGTACTGCCATCTGTTGTAGTTCGTTTTAGAGAACATTTATTGAACTACAACAGTATGCTTTTTTAACAACACCATCTAGTGCAGCTGCTCGGAAAATGTAATTTGTGCGTGCTATCTACTTTTTTCATGATTTTACATTTAAGGACTACATTGATTTGAAATATGAACAGTTTATACCAAAAAAATATTTTTGGCTTCAAAGTATTTAAGTTTAATTCTACATTATTTAAAGGTCTATTACAGACTGCAACAAGCCTGGGTGTTATTATTTTTGTTATAGCTACTTACTTAATTATCTCCTATATGACACACTGATTGTTATTCACTTATGCTGCTTTATTCTTTGGATAAGAAATATATACGTTTATAATAATAAACGTTTATTATTTAATAGCTATTACTATACTATCGATACCCATTTTTGTAATAATCTCACCCACACCTAATACTTATTGGATACATTTTACGACTTACAAATGTCTCTTTTCTACAGAATTCCCTCAAAATAAAACAAATTTATTTATATTCAGTAAATATTTTAGAATTATATCATTCTTATTGTTGAAAAATACGCTAAAAAACTTCGTACCTACTGGCAAGCTTATAAACTAAGACTACTACATGACATAACATACAATAATATCATTCAAATATGAACATGTATATATTTAATAGTAAATTCTACTTTAATTTTGAACTTAAGCGTATAGGGGGCGTAGCTCAGATGGTAGAGCGCTCGCTTAGCATGCGAGAGGTACCGGGATCGATACCCGGCGCCTCCAAAGAAATCGTTTTGCTCGTTTTTTTGTATATTTTATTTTTATAGTATAACAAATCCCATATTATTCAATCTTATTTTCGGTGTTTTTTTATATTAGTAAACTTTACCCATTATGCAATTATTATTTGTGTTTTTAGGATGTTTACTTTATTAATTTTCGATAATTAGATAATGGTGGCACGAACATAGACGTTAAAATGTCTTACCCATGCACGATATGCAGCAATTCTAACTGGGTTACTCGGTTGCCAGAGACTATCTATTGCATCAAGATTAAAGATATAAAGATATAAGAGAGAGATATAAGATAAGATCAAGGTTTAGAAAAAATAAAGATACTGACCTCTCTAATTTGTCCCATGGCATAATACACGAAGCCCCTCCTCTTGGACCTACAAATACATAAAACACGTTTACGGTCTTCTGTAATCAATAAAACTATTTAAACTGTTAAAAAGTAGGGGTTAAAATCTGTTAAAAGATAGTAGGGTAAAAATTTGGGCTGTATATATTTTTTCATCCTACAATCCAAAAAAAAATTAAAAAGAATTCACCAAAATAATTTATCAGGATTGGATAATACTTATCAGTTAGGGGTATGAAAAGTAGATAGCAGACCTTTTTTAAATTCATATAAAATTCCATAAGAATCGGTCTAGCAGTTTCGGAGAAGTATGGTAACTAACACTGTGACACGAGAGTTTTATATATTAGATTACTTTGTGAAATTATAAGAACACGTTTCCATGACACTGTTGTGTTTACATAATTATTAATCATATCTGTAGTTAAATGATAAATAGAAAAATATCAAATTATTGCATCCAGAGTAGACAAGACATCAGGCCACGGTAGATTACTTATTCTTATACGGTGTCGTAGGGTACCGGCAAAGTAGAATGGTGCCTCCTCCGATAGTAGGTGTCGTAAGAGGCGATTCAGGTACCGGAACCGACAGGCGACACGTGACATAAATATTTGTATAAATATTCGCAATAAATGCATATATAATTATGCAAAATATGGAAAATATAATGTGATATATATATAAAATAACGTACATCAGAAATAGGGTTATAAAGTTAGAGAAGCAGCATCAGTAAATAAAGTACGGAGACAGCGTTTCAGGATAAATTTGTTTGGGGATTGCTTAATACTCAACGGAAGCTCATTCCAGAGTCGTATAACTGTCACTGTAAAAGAGTTGGTCAAAAAACTAGTGATGAGGAGGAGTTAAGAGCGAGAAAGTATCAGAAGAACGGAAATTACGTTCGTGAGTACGTTCGTAGGAAGATGTCCTATCTTCCTACCTTCCTATTTGTTTTGTAACTCGATTTATATTAAGACCGATGTGTAGTCGCATTTGCAGCTTCCTAAAATAACTCTGGCGACACCAATAAACTTATTAATTAGTAATATTAAGAAAGCTGTACCTGTAGTGGAGCGTCAGGCCTTGCCTGGTCTCATTCTCGCATATGAAGCTAGGCGCCCGCATCCGTGGGTAGCTAAACTTCAAATACTCATGCAAGTTATCGAGTCCGTTCAGAAAGTCCCTCATGTGCCGCCCTAGGACTGATAGTACGCGATCGTAGCCGTACTGCGAGACGAAGCCAACAAAGTATACGCCCATCTGGTCCATGAATTCGCGTTCCGATATCCCGAGTACCTGTAAAATAAATTACGTTAATTGTATCTCAGATATTATTCAAGAGAGTTCTCTCTTTAATAAAAAATAAGTTAATTTCGATCTTGTTTCACTGATAAACAAATTACGTTATAATGTATTAAAAATGACTTAGCATCTATTAGTTTTTGCCTGCCATTTTTTTTGAGCAAATACACTAAACAAACTATTTGACTGACAAGTTCTATAAGGATGTCTGTCTTCAATAAGAACGAAAATGGTATGGGGATAATAATAGAGAGTTACTGACAAACCATTATTATTTATATTATCTTTTACTACTTAGTATTGCGAATTAAATGGTGGCACCGGTAAATTCGTTTGATAAAGTTTTATCACATCATAAACAAAACCTTTTAAAAGTCTGACAATTAGAAAATGTGAATTCATTAAGATTTATAATCAACTTTTACTCCGTAATTGTCTCCGGAGGCAATTGTGGAATAAATGTTGTATAATAAGGAATTATTTGCTTGGTATATAGGTCATGTATATTCCATACAAAAAAAAATTAAACATTATATTATTTTTTTAGTAATGAACACAACTATTCCATCATATCAATATTGATTTGATTTTAATTTAGTTGGCTTTATACAAGAATTGAGTTTAAAAAATATGTTTACATAAATAAATGTTAATTGTAATATAATTTCGTCATATGATACATCGGGGGTGTAACTCAGTGGTAGAGTGTCTGCTTCGCATGCTGAAAGTCCTGGGTTCAAATCCCAGCACCTCCAACCATTTCTTTTTTTATATGCGGAGGTAACTTTTTTATTTTATAAATATTTAAATTATAAACGATTAATTTTGACATATTATTGTTTAAAGGCTTATCTTTTTTACGGGTTTAAAATATTTCTTTCTCAGGAAACTGTGTGAAGATTCCAAGAAATTATAAGTAATTCCATGCTCATTTTAGGAAATAAACATTACTTATAATGTTTAATATACTATTGAATATATTATGTACATACATTTCCTGTGTAATGTGTCTATTCTAAATCTTATTTAGAATTGTATGCAATTAGGAAATTATAATAGAAAATCTATATATACTAACATGTATACATAAGAACATATATGTTTACATTTTTATATTTTATCTTAGAGTAAACGGTATCTAACATTGTACGAGTATATCATACTCACAGTGGTAATATAATCTAACGCAAATAATGTAAACACACAGTTCCATATTATCTATATATATATATATATACATATATAATTCTTCTGTACGTGTGTATGGCACTGAACTCGTAAACGGCTGGACCGATTTAAATGATTTTTTGTTACACGTATGGGTACACCCTGAATGGTTTAGATACACAAATCAGCCCGGAAGATGGCGTTGTGCTCGGTATCTAGGTTATTTATATATATAATTTGACTTTAATTCTTACTTTGTTTAATATACTAATCGCTTGAAATATAATGGATGGCAACGCCTGTCGGTTGAACGTCTAGCAGAGTCGGCATTATAGGGATAAAGAATAGCTCGAATCCTCCTCCAGTGGCGCTGGAATTAACGTCTGAGTAGTCCACCATTAGGTTCTCAAAAAAAAAAATTGAATCTTTGACAGAATGCTGTTGATTTTTAGTAGTGTTGTGTGAGTGAATGATTTTCGTGGTACAAACCTTTTAACATTTCTTCGCTGTACATAATTGAATGGAATGAAGCATGTATCTTGACAATATTTAGTAAATGTATAAATATTCTAGGAAAAGTATATTATAAAATCCTTTCTTATTTAGGAATTGAATGTCTTTGAGCAACTTTATACGATGTAAAATTTTATACTTTTTTAATTCTTATTCATATATCAGTAAAAAAATATTATCTAATAAAAATTGTACAGAAAACTTAAAAAATAAATACAATAAGAAATAATTAAAGTATAAATAAAAAATATACGTGGCCCATGAGGGGATCGAACCCGCGACCTTCGCGTTATTAGCACGACGCTCTAACCAACTGAGCTAATGGGCCGATGTTGGTGCATACGAAATTATGGTACCATTGCATGTGACAAAATTATAAATTACTTTAAGTATTTTTATCCAAAGTTTTATGATTAGGTTTTAACAATTGATACCCTCATCTAACCTTACTACTATAATACCACTTTATGGATAGATATTCAAACCAAAGTTGATGTTATTAAATCTATGCCTAAAACTTTCTCACATATCAAAATAAATAATATTTATTGAATGATCTTGTTAATTTTATTTAAACAGAATGCATAAAAGTCTAAACGATAGTATTAAATTATTGTTCTTTTCTCTGATATAATTACAATTCAAATTGAAAGATATTTGATATGTTTATTTATAAGCTAAATACTACTTTACATGCTTATCTTAAATACATTAAAGAACACATTTACACTACATTAAATACATTGACCTGACGGTGAGATAAGTCTCATAAAGCAATTTTACTAATAGAATACTCTATTAACCTTCCAGAGATAGAACAAACACAATTATTTATTATATAAATATTTGTTCTGTATAGGGACCCAACCCACGACCCTTAGCGCACAAGATAGGAACACTACCATTTGCGCTATCAAGCTCATCGCATAGACTAATTGATGTTTAAAGGTTTAAATAATATTGTCCCCATAACAATTTATAATATACTAGCGGACAGGAAAGCCGTTGTAGTAGTATGAAAGTATGAAACAACAGACAAATAATATTAAAAAATAACCTAGATACCGACTGCAGCGCCATCGGTCGGACTGATTTGTGAATCTAAACCATGTAACCATTAAGAGTGTCACCCAAACGCATACAAAAAAATAATTTAAATCGGTCCTTCCGTTGAGAAGAAGTTCAGTGACATACACGTAGGTACAATAGGATTAAATTTATAAAGGATAAATATAGCATAAATAGTCTTTCTGCTATAACCTAAATCAAATCGAGTCCAATAAACCTAAAAAATAAGAGTTTGAGGTTAACTTTTTTTTATTAGATTAAGTCGACTAACAAGCATGCATGCCGCGTGATAGTAAACGTTTCTGCAGCCTATAGACGTAATATCAGAAGGAAAATACTAGTGCGTTGCCGGCCTTGTGACTTGAAGATATTATGTCACATTACCCAGTAATTTCATTGCCTCTCTCACCCTCACACCGGGACATATCAATGCGAACACTGCTGTTTGGCGGTAGACTACGGCGTTAAAGCCGTCTAAGCCGTCAAAGCCGTCAAAGCCGTCAAAAATATCAAATTTTATTAAATATTAAATTTTATAAGGATAGTATTAAAGTAATATTTAATGCGGTGGAATCGCGTGGCTCTGCTATTTATTAAATATACCGTTTGGTTCATTTTTTAAGTCAATTAATTTTTTTTTCATATTAATTATAATTAAACATGTGTACTAAGACTGCTAATATAAACCCAGTCTGAACCTTTTTGTCGTGAATACTTCTTTACTTTATTAGAATTTATTTATAGGAGCCAAGTTTAAAAATAACTTATGTTAACCAGGTTTGTAGGTATACAGTTTAGTTGCTTCTTTACTATCTACGACTGATTTTGAAGTATAGGTACCAATTGACAGGTTAAGGATTAAAATATAACACAATTGCTTTCACGAAATAATTATCTGACAGTAAAATACTCCTATCTCGGAAGATGGATCAAACTGTACATACTCGTAGTACGCATAAAATGAATCGAAGAAATCGGTTTAAGTAGTTTAAAATGATCTTCTCGGACAAACACCGTGACACAAAATTTATATATAGAAGAACATAAGGTGACATTAAATCACGAAATACTATTGATATATCGTTTTAACTACTCCAAATTCACAAATGTCTATATATATCATCATTATATAATCCATTGTAAATCCATCAATGGATAGGCCTTCCGAAGAAAAAAGGAATTTTGCTCATAATTACCGCGCTAGGCAACACTTTGGGTTATGGATGTATATACCACCATTTATTGGTTCTGGTGCCTTAGTCACCTCTTGCATCACCTGGTACAGGCGGAGATACTATTCTACTCTGCCGGTACCACACGACTAGGTAAACTTGACTATTAATCGTATAGTTTTTGTACCAAATAGTTTTTAATGTGTCAAAATGAATAGTGATCTCATTAGTACGGATTTCCACAAATCACATCGCATTAAACACATCAAAGAGTTATTTAAATCAAACAAAATATCGATAAATATATCGCCACTCCGCTCTAACGGACTGAATTTATTTTAAGCGTTGGGAAAGAGAAGAAATCATTTATGTTTTGCTTATTGTCTCGTTTTAGTTATTTTTATAAGTATAAAAAGGAAAGTATAGGAATTTACTATTGTCTGTGTGTTCATTTATGTAGATATAGTTCATTTAGGTAGAGTAGGTACACTAGACACAAATCAAACACAAATCTATTCAAATTTTACAGCATATTTTAATAAAACTCTAAACTCTAATAGTGAGGCATTACGATTAAAATTGGTTGTGAAATGAGTAATTTCCTATGTATTCCTAAATTACAATCCATCCTTGGGATACTTTAATTTGTATTTTGTTATGTGGACACTGTCAAGCACAGAAGTTTGAAGAGAAACTTCTTTGTGAACTGCATAATTTTTTTATGCAAAACTTTAAAACAAAACATTTATAGTTTACCATAGTATCCATTCGATATTATGTTATATCTATTATATTATATGAGTTAGGTGAGTATAATAGGTGAGTTCTGATCTATTTAATTATTATTTTATGTAAATGCTTCATATTTTATGTTAAATATATTTTTTTTATTATATTTTTATATATACAGTAGCCTACTAGTGCTTAATTAATTTATCTCAGTATTAAACATGGCAACTCCGGTGCCAAATACTGGCGAAGTTGAATAGTTGTCTCTGCATCAGATGACGTAAGTGGCGACTGGAGTCCTATGCTATAGTAAGACTATTTTAGCACATTTATTTGTACTAGCTAGAGTATTATCGACTAATATCGGTATTTGTTTACAAGTTTACATTAAAAATGGAACAGAGTTGGTAGAAAGTCCACACTAAGGCCCAATAAAATTAAAACATGAAATGGAAGGTTTACCGCGCTTCCAGTAATTACTACTTAGGTAGAAAAATGTCAGCCATTTTACGGAACGTTACATTAGTAATTCCCGCGGATGCAAGTGTAAGAAAATCCAGTTAATATTACATGCAGATGTGTGTTTTATTGTTTTGCGAAAATGCATTATGAATTTATGTTGTGGTTTTTTATTATTATAATAACTTTATTCAACAACAAAAAGTAACTTAAACTAAAATACATTTTGATACTTAGGTACCTAAACTAGGTCTAGCCTGTTCTTATAGGCACCTAATTTATAAAGTAGGTAACACACATATTCCAACTTTATATCCTAACGATATAACAAATTAGGATCGGTTAATGCGGCCTACTCCAGCGATTCTGTGTTTCTATTCAAGTTGTCGGTCTTTAAAAAAAAATTTACTCTGATATAACTTATCACAAATTATTAACATTATGTTCTCCAAAGTACCTAGTAGTTGACCCTAAGAAAGACTTAAGTTACTATCTTTTTCCAGTAAAATGTACGAGTTTTCAAAATAGATTAGATTTCTTTTTAATAGAGAGAAAGAGATATTATTTTTCACAATGCTGGTATAGCTACTTTTGGTACTGGGGACACTAGAGATCTCGAGGGGTATATAGCCTAGTATCGACGGCTCGTTGTTGCACATGGTAGTGTCCCTATCCTGTGAGCCAAAGATCATGGATTCTATCCCCACCGAAACTTATATGCAATGAACATTTTTTTGTTGTTGTTAAATATTAATATTTAAGTATTATGATTGTAAATTTACTGTTGTCTGATATCAAGAGCATTTTTGTGCACTATTTCTCCGTAGTGCAGTGAATCCTTAAACTTTTGATGATCGTCTTGGCATTTTTACAGTCATCAATTTCCTCGAAAAAAATATTTTAAAAGTTGAAATTGACTAACCTTAATTTCTAAATGAGCATGAGCATTAATTGAATTTATTTGTTATTACGTATAACAATTTAAGTAATTATTTGAATTTGAAATATTTGGATTTGAAAAAAAGGGGTTTGCTCAAATGTTTATTCTTGAAACAAGCAAATGACTATTTTGGTTAAAAGTAAAATAAATTATAGTGTCGAGAAATACCGCACACCCCTTTTAATGCACTTACAAAAGAAGCTGTACAAAGAAATACAACCAACTACTTACTACTTTAAACTATATTTATATTAATTGGTAGAGCATAAGCTGATAGGGTGGGTGGGCTAACCTGCCAAAGTACTTTAACTAGTCTCATGGGACGAATTTCGAGGGTCTTATGGACGTAATGGCATAGCATAGAACGACTTTATAGGGATCGTTAAAGGCTTATACTTATGTATTATCTCTAATATATTATTTAATCATTTTTTTGATAGATTAGTTCGTTTCCAAAAACATAGGTGACGCTTTTAGATGTGATGGAGTTTTAGAAACTTTCTCACTTAACATTGGTTCGATTTTTTCCCAGAAGATTCCATTGCTGTACTCCCTAAAGACCATTTTCAAGGCCGTTGGGGGAGCTTTGAACTATAACAGCTCTGTTTCTATTCTTAAATCTAGGGTTATTGGAAAATTTAAATGTTAAGATTTCAAAATGTCAGGATTTTGAAATGAATGCAAGGGAATCTACATAAAATTTAACCATGTAAATAAGCTAATGTCATTTAGACTCGACACATTCTATTCTCACGTTAAAATATCCGATAGATTATTCCGTTTATTTAGTCTGGAGATTTTGTTAAATGCCAGGAGTCTAGACATTCCCATCCATTCCAAGATATATTGGGTGAGCCCAGACAGTTCCCAGCCATTGGGCATCCGTACAGAGTGGAAACTAATTATTACAGTGCGCAAATTGTTTTGATACAAATTGTTACACTGAAACGAGCATTTATTTAAAATAATGTTAAAAATCGAATGCTTTTGGCAAGAGAGTGAGAGGAGCGAGATAGAGATTAAAGATTGCGATGGTATAGGAGACAGGGATCTCCTTATATTTTTTTGGAGTATGGGGTACCTGTACAAAAAATACCTCTCTTTTAAGTTGTTCTCTGTCATCTAGCGCCTCTTTATTCCAAGTGAAAATGACCATACCTCTTGTGCCTTCTTTGCCAGCCTCGTGATCAGGTTCTCAGGGTACACCTGGTGCACAGAGAAGGAGGGTTGCTCGACGCCAGCCTGCCGCCTGATGTCCTCCCATCGCTCCTCGCCGTATGTCTGTCGGATGTATTCCGCCATGTTTTCTAGCAGTAGCCCGTACATGGTGAGGCCTGTTGGAAATATATTCAAGTTTAATTCTAGAAGAACGAGAATATAAGATACTACTAACGCTCCACGGCTTTCACCGCGTAGTTCTCGTTTCCGAAAATACAGAGATTGAATTTAGATTTCGTTACTCGCTAATAGCACTTGTAATACGGGCTAGCTGATAGCAATGAGATGCATAAAGCCTTATTACATTTACTATACTTTCCCAATACGACACCGTGTCACTTCCTATTTTCAAATAAAATTTGATCACAAAGTTGAAAATTATTCCATAATAGTCATTTTCATCAGTTGTAAAATATATTATTTTGCGTGTTTGTAAAATGAATGATAAGCTTATAACATCATCTTGCTGTGATATAACCAAGTAAAATGTAACTATAATATAAATATTGGCCTTTATATATATGAAAGTCTTTGTGCTAGTCTACAATGCATCAACTTTAAATTCAAGCAATCTCAAGCAATTATTTTTTTTTGACACGAACAGTGTTATAAAAATGTTTAAACAGTGTTAAATACAAACCACCATAAATCTGGTGGTTTTTACCTTAACGCGTTTGTAATAATAATAAACTATTTTTTTTTCTATAACTTCGCAATACAAATAGAATAATGTTTGTACATTGTTCATTTAAAGACTGAAACTGGGAACAGTGGAAGACTGGGTTCTAAGGTTAGCAGTGAACTGCTTGTATTTCAGATCATGAGGCCTTACATCCTATTTTGTATTATATGTAAGTAAATGAATGCAAAGAGGAATTATATGTAATTCTAAATAAACACATTATATTAAAGCAAAACAATATAAAAGAAATATATTAGCAACGTTAAATAATAATTGAGAGTTTTTAATTCAATTAATTAATAGTAATTTTAAAGAGTACCGTTATTTTTCATAAATAAACTAGCGGACCAGACAGACGTTGTCTGAATAAATAACCTAGATACCGACTACAGAGCCATCTGCCGGGATGATTTGTGAATATAATCCACCCAGGCCCTCACTTGAAAATATTTAGTTGCAGCATAGATTAATAAACTAGATACCGACTGCGATACATCCAAACGCAATATATATAAATTACTTCTTCATATATCTATATTTATACATATAATTTTTTTCGTAAATTATATATATATACCTATATTTGTAATTTTTTTTGTAATTCCGTATCTTCTTTATTTATAAATATATATAAAGAATATATGGAAAGTTACTAAGTTAGAACCTTTTTACAACTATGTCGTTAAATCAATCAGTAAGTAGAGATGAACTATATTTAATTTACAGATATCTGTTTGTATCCTTTTAATTAATAATTAAACAATATCTGACGTATGTTTTAAAAGTTGTTTGCGAGCTGTATTTGTATCGGAGAAAGGATTTTTTAAATTGGTTTTTCATACTTTATGAGTTTATCTGCTACAGACGTACACAAATATATACATTTATCGTAGGGGCCC